>JAOBAT010008348.1:0-18012 GCA_026413305.1 Hydrozoanthus tunicans | reverse complement strand
CGACCTTCCTCAACAGCCTTCACCAAGGAATTTGTTCGACCTTCCTCAACAGCCTTCACCAAGAAATTTCCGCCATTCTTTATTCTTCGACGTTCCTCAACCCCCTTCACCAAGGAATTTCAGCTATTCTTTATTCTTCGACTTTCCTCAATACCTGTCACCCAGGAATTTCAGCTATGCTTATTTTTCGACCTTTTTTAACACCCTTCCCCCGGAATTTCGGCCATTCTTTGTTTTTTCAATCTTCGTGGGCACCCCTCGCCCAGGAATGTCTTATCTTTCAATTGTAGTGATGTGCATAATCTCAGGAACTACAACTGATAATGCTTTGTCATCCATGTTATTTCATGTAGCAGTCATCCAGAAGATGGAAGAGTTCTTGACTTCCGCCTGCTGTAGCAAAATAGGGGTGAATAGTCGAAAAGCATCAACTGACTCGGCTTTGCAGTTGGTGTGCTCTGTAATAATAGAAGCCCTTGCACGTTACATTACACCTTTTTGAAATGTTAATTATTTGATGCAAAAAGCTTTTATAAGCACCCACTTTAATTGGACTCTATATTCATTCCGTACGTTAGTGCGTGGTTTTGGAATGATTGCATGCATGCATGTACTCCCTTAACATCATTGTATGAGTTGAGTTGTTCTAGTAACATTACGTCAAGTTCTATGAGAACTTATTTAACAATTAGTGTAAGAAAGGTATTGTCCTCAAATGCTTTTGGAGACACTAATCACACGATTCGAGCCAGTAGGGCACATGAGTGCAAATTATATCCAAAGTGAACGAGAAAAGTTGTGTGATTACTTTTCGGTAATATACATAACAAAACATTCAAAACAAGTTTAAATTAGAAAAGTGCTCGTGCACCAAGTAATAACCAAATATTTGATTGGTTCTTTTCGACTTCTGTTTTTTTATAACCAATCAAAATCAAGAAACCTGTGAGTTTATTTGCACTGATTTAATTCTTTTTGCACTGTGTTTACAAAAACAGCACTGTTCTCAACCGATCTGTATCAAGTAATCTGTATATAATATTGTTATCGGTGCAACAGTATAGTTGTCCCATGATCAACACTCAAGTTTTTTTTTTCATTTTTCGTAACGCTTTGCTGATGTTGCATTTAAGTTTTCAGTTTATTTTACCTTTTTTCAAAAATGGTAGTTCATGTTCGTACTTTATAATTAAATAGCAGTGTATTTTCTTTGTTTGAAACATGCTCCGGAGTCCTTCCATGGAATACCGAACTAGGAGTCCTTATTCTAAAGTTCCTTGTCATTTTCTTTGCTTGTCGAATAAGCGGCAACGAAAACCTTCCCTTGCAAATCAAGACCCATAGTTCTGCCTAATTCTTAGCACTCTTTTCCTCTTCCTTATGCATATTCTCTGTGTTTTCAAAGATACTTCGTTCAGGCGTGTCATTCAAGATGTAGGACCAGCAACAAGTAATCCTGAGAAAGTCCGCCGATTGGTTTTGTGCACTGGCAAGATTTACTACGAGCTGGTGAAGGTGCGCTTTTCTTGCCGAGATGATTCTAGTTCGTATTTTATCAAAGAAGTGGTGATAAAGCTTACGTGCTTAAGTAACGGTCCGTGTAAGAACTAGAGAGTCTCCCATTGTTCTGCGGCATTTCGCTTTTCCCACACCTGAATGTTTAAATTTTCATACTGAGAATACATCAACTTGTGTACAACATAGTTTTAAAGTAAAAAGCAATGAAACTCTATTTTAAAGCAATGTTTCTTTTGTGCTACAATAATTTAGCCAATCATAGAACTCAAGAACAAAAGCAAAGGAAACCACATGGAATTTTTCTTAAGTTTAAAAATAGAAATGTTTCAACTAAAAAGGATTGAATGAGTGAACTGGAAACAAATACATAAGCTTACTCATGAAGATACGGTCAGTTTTAAAAGTTTAGCCAATCAGATCAACAGTTTAACAATACCACGATTAGCACCTTTCTGCATTCCACTGCCGTTGACCTCGCTAGTTCTTACTCGGATCGTTACTTAAATCCTCCTTTGCCTAAGTGTTTGTTGTTGTTTATGTTTTTATCTTTTAAAAATGGCAGTTAAGCCGGGTTAGGACTGGTAACAAGTGTATGTAAGTGAGGTCACAAAGGCCCTATTTGTAAACAAAACCTACAGTCCTTCTTTTCTTGGTCTTTTTTGTCAGTCACTCACCGAATTAATAAGGAACTCAAGTTGGTGACAAAAAAGACTACCAAGTCGTAAAATCTACTAAAACAAGGCGAAACAAAGCTTTGATTAGTGAATCAACAGCGCGTGGTTAATGATTTCAGTATGTTTTGATTGATACAGGGTTCGTCCGGGTCCTTAAAAACCTTAAAAGTCCTTAATTTTCACTTTCCAAAATTTGAGGTCTCAAAAGTCCTTAAATTTTACAAAAATCAGTCATGGTCCTTTAAGAGTCCTTAAATTTTTGCATTTTCAATGAAGTTGGCATTTTGTTTGAATAGCGAGTCATGTACTTAGCTTACAAGTAAATTGTGTTTTGCGTTTGAATGAAAACTACGCTGTTATGTCATATATCGTCATATAAAGTGCACAGTAATAGTTCTGCTTACGTAATGCCAAATCAAACCTTTGCAGTTCTATATGCGTTAGTGTCAGGTCCGTGAATAACGACAAAACTTGCCTATATAACTGTGTCAAGAAAAATCAATATCGTAAAAAGCCATGTTTCACGTCAGTTCTGGTGGTTAAAGTCCCATGGCTTAGGTCCTCAAAAACAAATAATCTTACTTAAAAAAAGTCCTTAATTTTTGCTTTGAGAAAAGTGGACGAACCCCGTTGATAAGGTTATGTGTAAGTTTTACCACTTGCCATTTGTTTCAGGTTATGTGTAAGTTTTACCACTTGCCATTTGTTTCAGATTATGTGTAAGTTTTACCACTTGCCATTTGTTTCAGTGGATTGAGAAACATAAGTCTTCGGCGATTGTCAAACACATGTCTCAGTGTCATGGTATAAGAAACTAATCTATGTTTAAAGTATAGAAAAAATGCACTGGAAAACTCGGTTGTACAATTTATGAAATGCTGTTTATCAGAGACCTCTAACCTAAGCTAAACACACAATCTGACTTAATTTGTGCTTAAGTTTTTGCTTGACTAAGCAGTGAACATTTTTTATCAACTTTTTCTGTTGTATCCTTGGTGATATGTAAATTAGTTTAAAAATCTATTGTTGTCTCTGAAGAACTGAATATTCCACCAAATTAAGCCTTTCAAAACTCCTTGAAAAATGGAACCATGTTGGTTCCGAAAGGTTGAATTCTTTGCGTAATCTTCACTTTGAAGAATTGATACTTTTTAAAAACGATAACACATATTTAACTATAAGCACAGAAAATGGAATGCCTTTTTTTGATGCCAAATAATCTAGAATTAAAAAATTGCATAACATACACAACAAAGTAAGAGGTTGATACAAAGTGTACGATTTCTGTTTACCCAAGGAACGGGAGAAGAGAGGGCTTGAAGAGGATATTGCTATCACTCGCGTTGAACAGGCAAGTTTAATATATATTTGAGTTCCTTTGGGACCTTAAACCATGAAAGTCCCTAAATGTTGATTTCAGGAGATTCCAAGACAGGAGCGACCGTCATGGTCTTGGAAAATTCGCAAATTTTAGTCCCGCTGATTGAAAATAAATAGGTGGGTGCTTCTAAAAGAATTAATATATAGTTCGCACTACTCCAGGAATTCCTAGGAAACTACTGAAATTTGAAATTTCCTTTCAAGGCTTTGAAAACACATAGTAATAATTCTAATTTTAATTCCTCTGTACCCCTGGAATACTCAGGAATTTAGGGAAAATATTTTAACACCATAACGAACAAACCAAAACCTACACGGCTACAGAAGCATCTTGCTTGCAATTGTGATTTTGTATTTGGTCTAAATTTCAGAAAGTTTTTTCCTTGGAATGTGGGTCAGTTTTTGTCATTTTGCGCTTTGAAGACTGAAAAACCTGGCGGTAGTTTTCGCGACGTGGTTGCTCAAGTTAAAGTTGATAATGTTTTGTTTTTCAGAGAAAGAAGTAGGGGTTGGGCCCTGGAAAAGTTAACTTGCTACCGTCGAAAACTCTTGGAATTTTTGTTTTAGTCAATACGAACCATGTCCATGAACATGCACCTTACATGCCTCCATTCTAACAATTTAAAGAGATCAAGATCCTTACTTACGCTTTGACTCGTGTATTTTAAAATGTCTTACTTTCCTGCAGATCTGCCCTTTTCCCTATGACCTGGTGAAGGCAGAACATCTCAAGTACGACAATGCTGAAGTAGTGTGGGCCCAAGAGGAACCCAAAAACATGGGATATTGGGGCTACGTGCGACCAAGGATTGAAACAGCTTTGATGAAGAAAGTACCAGTAAAGTAAGAAACTGATTGGAAATTTTGTGGTGCCAATTTGTTACTGATATATTCTATCTTAAAATTATGATTATGAAGGTGGAAATAAAATAGCTTAAAATTTCATGTTTGACGCGATTATCAGACATTAGTATATACAAGCTTGGCTACGGGCGATTTGATTGGTTTAGGAATAGTAGATGTGAGACAATATTTACCTCCGAAGCAGTAGATAATGGACCTTCGGATCACGATATTGAAGTAGTTTGCTTTTAATTCACGGGATATTTAAAACAGCCCAAAGAAATTCTGTTTTCAGCCACTTACGACATTTTGTAGTTGACAAACTGTCATAACATGTTTGTTGTATGTCAGGCTGCTCGAGCGTGAGTCTAGCCCTGCCCGTCGTGATAAAAGTGCTTTTTTCCCTTTAAAATCATTCGTTTTTCTTGAAAGGAACAGTTGCCTCGGCTATACTAAAACGCTTATTCTACTTCAATTTCGGTGGATAGTGGCTTAATGAATATGTACCTAGCGTCTTCGGCGCTCAGTAGATATTCTGCCACTATCCGCTTCAGTTGAAGTAGAATAAGCGTTAACTAAATGATAGGTTACTGAATTGAAAATAGCAAAACAGTTACTGTTCATCAGCAAGTTGCCGAAACTCAGTGCATTTCAGAAATTGGTTTCGGCTCAATTAAATCCTGTACCAATTGTTAACGATTTCGAAGGAGCCACCTGCTAAGTGAACAGAGTAATTGAACAACATAGCAAAATAACTGAAACCGTTATTAACTGTAAATTTGCGGCACATGCCACAATTGTGACAATAGTAAGCATGCGCATACGAGATACAAGAATTAAAATAGTTTGCGCGTGTTCGAATTTTTTCTTGTGGCCACACGGTGAAATCGTTGCAGAAGTAGAATCGATTTCTTTTCAGCGCAACTTTAGAGGTGGCTACACGGTGCAATTGTTCCATTGCGCACAACATTGCGTGCATTGTTGCATCGTGTAGCCACACCGTAGAACTATTTAGTGTGCTTGAGCGATGCTTCGTGCTAACTTTCCTCTCTGTGTTAGGTATGCCGGCCGATTACCTGCCGCATCGACTGCAACCGGCAACAAACATCAACACAACTCAGAGCAGGAAGGGTTGATCAACTTGGCGCTCAGCTAGATGAATTGAAACAGTTTGCATTGATTAAGAACAATTATTTACCAATTTTGTTGTCTTGTATAAATGAGAATAGTAGAAAACAGCATGTCGACTTGTTTCGAAAACAAGCCGAGTTCTTAGAACAAAAAACTACCTAAAAAAACTACCAACAGTTTTTCAGATCGAAGCAATTTGGGATTGAGTACAATATGAAATTTAAATGTTTGAAAAAGGGTGTGATTTCAACCAGGAATAACACGGCTATAAAGCATATGAACAAAATACTTTACAGAGTGATCGTTCAGACAATAACACTTTTTTTTCTTTCAGTTTTTCTCTTTTCTTTACCAGCTTTGTGCGTTTTTACGCTTAGCCGCCATGGCATCAAAAATAATTTTCATTTCCAAGAAAAAAAGCTGATGTTTGATTGATACACTTAGTAACTATGGCTCGTAAAAATGAAGTGTTGAAATAAATTAAAAACCCCATTGATGGTGCTAGCTTGTTGGTATTGTGTTATCTTTTTAAAAAATCTACATTCTCACTTTTGTTTTTTGTTTTTTTTGGGGGGGAGGGGGCTTTCTAACTTTAAAACTCGTTTCCAAGACCTTTTAATACTTGGAAAACACAAGACCAGTTAGTGCCTGCATATTTTTAATAACGTTTGCCCTCCATCTGAAAACCTGAATATGAGTCCTAACGCGAGTTTGCAAAGGGAGGAGAATACTAGCGACCTTAAGCAACGAAGACAATGCCGCCGACGACGGCAGAAAAAAAAGTGAATACGTTGGAACGCACGGTGCAGCCGTCGAGTTAAAAATGACAACGTGAAAAGCTCAGCTTTTAATTTTTTTGTGACTACGAGAACGACCGCAGAAAATTTTGTCAGTCTTATTTATCTGTAAGTAAGACGGATGTTTTTCAGCTTTTCCTGTTCATAAAATGTGTAACTCGGACATAGTCATACGTGATGGAAAAAGTGAAAGCAAAAAGTGCGTTTTAGTAAGCCGTCGTCTTGGATGTTGTCTCCTCATTGCTTAAGGTCGCGTCACACGATACAACTTTTAACGCGAGTTTTCGCACAACGATGTTGCTGCGTTTTAATTTTTAAAAAAGTTGAGGTGACGTTTTACACGATAAGACTTACTCAAAACTCGTCTTCAGTTTGTGTTAAAGGTTTTTGAAACTATTTCCAAATTTCGCAACGCGTTGCCGAGCAAAACGTTGCGCGAAAAGTCAGCTTAGGTGCCGTGTTACATAACGTTGAACTTTTGACGCAACATCGTTGCGCGAAAAAAAAGTTAGATCGTGTAAACACAACCTTTTAAGGTCTAATACGATACGGGCGACGGCGACGGCTTACAGAAAACGCACTTCTTGTTTACGGCCTTGTCGATCACGCATTGGCTTTCTGTTATCCGAGTTACGATTTGTGAACACAAAAAAAAATGAAAGCGTTTTTCCCTTGAAGATAAATGAAGGTTGACAAAGTTTTCTTTAGGCCGTTCTCGTAGTCGGCTTTCTACGGTGTGATTATGGAACTTTTAAGCTTAACTGTGAGACGCACGTGATTGGCTAGGAGCTTAAGATACGAGGAAGAAAACACTCGATACAATAGCTGCACGTTGGAATGCACCGTGGTGGTCACCTGCATGCTGTTGTCTTGAAATTTTCATTGTGAAAAGCTCAATTTTGAAATTTTCACAACTGTGAGAAGAGCTTAATTATCTTAATTAAAGTTACCACAACAGTTGTGACAATTAGAAACTTTTAAACTTTGACAAACGACCCTTTACAACTAAACCCTTGAGAACTTTTCAAACTCCCATTCATTATTTACCAAGAAAATTACCAACTGGTTACCCAGAGTAGCAAGTCAATAATGGGCAGGGATGGTTGTCATATCTTTTAAAGACTGTTAATAAAAGGATTTTTGGCAAACACAGTCTTCGGTGAATAGCTAGGGATCATATTTTGGATTGGTGGGGCTAAGGTCATGCATCAACAGAAATTTTAAAATTTCTAACTTCTGAGATTGCCAGAGATTTCTATTGGCCAAACAAAATTTCGGTAAACTTTTCATCGTGAACTTAGGCAAAATGGCAAAATGGCAAAATTATTGGTGGGGCTAAAGCCCACAAATCCTTTAGCTCTCTGGTTCCTGATAATAATAGCGATGGCACCCTTTAAATTTGCTTTTATCATTTAATTAATATGTTCATGTAACTCACTGATATATTTTTGGGCCAAGTAAATCAAGCGAAGCTACTCCCACCTTCATAAATATTCTGGTATCTTAAGGAGTGTATTTGAAAATTTCCAACAATTGTGTTGGCAGCTCAATGATAAACGGAAGTGTCCCTCCCCTGGGGCTGTATTTATCCTATTTAAATTTCAAAGCAGAAAAGTCAAATCCTCCTTATGGACTTTATGATCACAAAGGAAAAAAATATGCACAGAAAGGGGGATGGGTGCATCAATATATAGCTCATGTGTGGGAGTTCCACCCTCTCCCCCAAGGCCTTAGGCACCCCAAAAGCTAAAAATAGGAGTACTTCAAAGGGCTAAAAATAACCATATTGACTAATTTAACCCCTGAAAAATACATTGGCCAAACCTAAGAATATAATATAGGAATTATCCCTCCCCCCACCCGAATATTTATAGCAGGTTATTCCAAAGCTCTCAGAGGTTGGTTCCTTCGGTCAATTAGAACAAGTCAGACAACTTGCCATGATAAAGGACACACTAGTCTTGATTCACATAAGCCCTTTAGCTGCTCAACACACGTGGGCCACAAAAGCAAAAAATTAATTGGGGCACAATGGAAGTTGTAATAGTTTGTATAAAATCTGAAGATCCTATTCAAAAGTTACTGTTGTTAAACAAAATTTTTTTTTGGGGGGGGGAGGGGCCTTGACCCCCAACCGAATTATTTGGGGGCAGTCATGGTTGATTAAATGTGCTCAAATCTAGTCTCCTTCACAGTTGTTATTAGTGTCAGTTTCCCCCTAATAATGGCTGCAAAGGAGACAAACTCGAACCTTAAGGATATGAAATCAGCCTCTGTTTATTTATTCAAACCTTTTTAGGATCATTTTCAATCCATCCATCACGCTCTCCTAACCACTTTTCAAATGAGTGTCCCCTCCCCCCCTGGAAGCTAGTGCAAACATAGTTTTGAGTCATTATTTTATGTGGAATAAAAAATAGAAGGAATTAAAGAAAATAAATCAAAATAAAGAAAAGAAATAAAACACAATTTGTCTTAAGAGTTGTTATTGCACAGGCTGTTAATATTTTCGACTTTCAATTTCAGCCAAGCCCACCTTAGTCTGCACCTTAAGCCTGTGCAAACATGATTGCTGTAGTTTACTTATTTTAAGAAAATAATAATAATACATTCATTAAAATATTAAATATGTAATAAAAAATAAAATATTGAAAATAATTAAAAGTGTTTAAAAATAAAAAAAACTAAATAAAAAATAGAATTTAAAAAAAAACTAAAATAAGAAATAAAACATAAAACAATAACTAAAAATACTTCATCTGTCACACTGCTTGCCAACTGTGCAAATGACTCAATTAAACAACTGCTTAATCATTGATAAAAAGGAAAAATTCTATAAAACGTCACATATTTTATATGTTTTATCTTCTCTCACATTTTGATGAGAGAAGCCTTCTGAAATAGAAGGACTGGTAAAACATTTATAAAAGTAATTTTCAATTTTTTGATGCGTGAAAACCATAAAATGTTTTATAGATTTTACATTTTATCTTGTTTCATCCACATCAAATCTTGAAGACTGGTTTTAGCATGAAACTCTTCGGGGATTATACAAGTTTGACTTGCTTAAAGTGCATATGAAGTGAAAAATGTTATCACTTCAGAGGTTGTACCTTGGTAAATGAGGGATAGCAGTGAAAAAATTTTGTCAAAATCTTTTGTGGTTCTTGGAACATTAAAGTTTAAAGTTTCCAACTGATGATGTCTTGAGTGGTTCTGACAAATTTGCATTTTTTAAAAATCTGTTACCGATCTATAACCTTTTGATGTATTTAAGCCTCACTTGGGCTACTCAGGTGTATCTCGAGATAGGTAGATATATAAATAAGTCCAAGCTTGACTCAAATTCATCCAAAGGTTATGGTTGGCAGCAGATTTTTAAAAAAGGCAAATTTGTCAGAACCACTCAAGACATCATCAGTTGGAAACTTTAAACCTTAATGTTCCAAGAACCACAAAAGATTTTGACAATTTTTTTTCACTGCTATCCCTCATTTACCAAGGTTCATCCTCTGAAGTGATAACATTTTTTACTTCATATACACTTTAATTATTGTTCAGTGGCATTAGATTTTAGAAAAATTAGCTTAATGCAAACACCCAAAATCTAACTGAGCGTTAGTACAACATAGGCTTTGGAGGTAATCCTTTCGTATTACTAGGTTTCATCAACGTCTAAACCCTTGTCACACATATAAATTTTTTTTAATAAAACTGTTTGGTTTTGAGAAAAACACACAAAATTGGAACACTAAAAACTCCTACTAGGTAAGTAGAGTATATCTCCCAACCTCCTTCTAAAAATAAATATTAATACAATTTAAGAAGATTTATTTAGAAAGTCAGACATTTTATATACATGCTATGCTATACAATGCAGCATTACCTTAGGGACATATTATTTAAAACAAAAGGGAGCCAATCTTATTTACAGTTCAAAAGCAGTTATTCAAGAGCTAAGTTCAGCCTAGAACTACTGGGACAATTGTCAACAAACTGTAAATGTTATGTAGCGGAATGTATTCTGATGTTTACTTGTTAACTTCTAAATTTAAGGCATAGTCAAACCTGATAAAAAAATTAATAAACAAAAATACTAATTAGTATGCTTTTCTCACTGCTTCCAAAGCACTGTGACACACAGGGTCAAGTTTTCCATCACCTCCTGTGAAACGAATAATAATCAAATGGAGTGTTGGTAAGGCTCCCAGGGGGAGGGGGGGGGTTACTTCGGAGTTAAAAGAGTAAGGATGGCCATCAGGAAAGTCCCCAAAGTACACTAAAAAAAACGGTTGAAAGCTAAAATTTTCACCTGGGTAGCTAACAGGCACCAAGTCCCTTTATGCTGCACTGAATGTGAATACAGTAAATAAAGGCCCGCACATATTAGGAGGTTCATCTTATCAGTATGCCTGTTTGAAAAAAAATAGGACTGCAAGAACTCCAACAGCTTCGTGCTTTTCAACCCTAAAAAATACCAGGCTCTTGCTTTAAATATACAGGATTTCTTTTTATAACTGCTAAAAAATACAGGGTTTGCAATTTTTACAACAAAGGGAGTATCAACCCAATACAGGGATTAACATCCCCCCCCCCCCTGTAGAGGTCCCAAAACCAATCCAGTGCAAAAATGATATATTTACGAGGCAGAGGAGGGTAAAATTTCTGTACTTAACCATACTCTGCATGCGATAATGGCCGCCAACTTCACATTATCATGCAGTTTATGGTCGCCAAACTCAATATTTTCATTTCGGGAATTAAAAGATAGAATCCTTACACAAATCCTAACCCTAACAGTGATTTTGAGAATTTTTGGTAGCTCGTAAAGCGAGGTTAACCTCCGATATTTTGGTTTTGAAGATCAATAATTCGTATGCATAATGAAGTATGGGTGAGTAAGGAAATTTAGCCGTGACTTTAAAATACCAATTTTTCCAGTTAACTGGTCCATCACTTACCATACTGCAAATCCTGAATTTTGCATCTATAAATTGTTTCACCGTGAACAACAAGTTCCACTTCGTTCCTGTCGGGAATCTTTAAAAACTCCACTGTGTGGCCATCGCTTCTTAGAAGATCTACGTATAAGAATATCCATTTCTATTACTTCTTGGTATTAAACTCGTCGTATTGTCAGTATTGAGTATTGTATACTGCACTCGATGGTTACTCTACAAATTATGCGAGATCTTCTCGATCGATATGTAAATCTTATAATAACATGGCTTGTTTTATACCTTGTAATCCCTCCAGCCTTGCCGTACGATGTTCTAACAAACCACAAGACATATAGGGTCCAAATTTCACGCAAACTTTATGTCTCACCATCTCTGAGCGAAAATGATTTCAAGCGTACACTCTGCATAGCAACGAAACTAACTTTGCCCCAAGCTCTTTCATAGTTCGATCGATCTAACTTGCGTGAAGCCTGGGCAATGGTGCCGCGGCCCCCGCCAGCGCGGCCAATAAATCATTTCAGAAACGATTGCGCGAGTCGGGAAAAAACATAAACAAAGGAACGCAATAAAGCGGGATGGGAATTCATTATTATTCTTTTCCTATAAGTTTGATGAATATTTCATTTCATCCCGACGCGCGCATGTTTTTTCTGAAATTCCGAAATGGCTAACTTTTACCCCATTTTTGTGGCTACTGCATTCTGAGAATGCGTAACTATATTGTCGTGACCGCGTGCGTGTGTACATCCGTTCGCTGTTAACTTTTATGCACGGGGCACCCAGAGCCGGGCGCTGTTCCTCAAAACCTCGATGTTCACTATAAAGCATATTCCACGGTTGAACTCTATTCCACAAACATTCGGGGTTTAAGACACCGTGGGTTAAATTTTTAAAGCGAACTTGCAGTCAGTTCGTGATTCAACTCGCTAATCAGTACAGTAATCTCTTGACAGATTTGCCGGAGGGTTTAAATCACTGGGTGGAGGTTGCAAGTTAGGGAAGAAGTCAAAACAATGGTATTTTTAAGGAACCCAACTTTGTCGGGAGAGGTGGTGGGTGGCGGCACATACCCCCCTACCCCACCCCTCCCCACTTTTTTAGAGCTTAATTTCTCAAAACCTGGTTTAGGGGTATTGGTTTTTTATTGTATTATGGACTCCTCTCTTCACAAAGAAGGCACTGGTGCAAGCACTTTATCCATATCTATTTTATTGTATACAATATTTGCGCCTGAAATTCAGCATTTTTGAAAAAAGGTGGTGGGTGGCGGCACATAATACCCCATCCCCTAAATTGGGTTCCTAGGAAGTACCATTGTTTTGACCTTTTCCTTACATGTTACAGATTATAAGTTACATGTTTCAGGTTTGATGCTGAAAAAATTACTGAAATAAAAATCTATGAAAAGTGAAAATGCACCTACTTTGAATTTGATGAATTTTGCTGTTCTCAAGTTGCGAGTTTATATTCAGCGAGTGAGGATTCAGACTGTCTGCAACTACTTATGCTATCCATCGATTGACAGACACAAGTTATGAGAAAATCCATAAAGCTCAGAAAAATGTTAGTACTGCGAATTCTTTTCAACATTATTGCAGACTTTTGGTTTGCTGCAGTTATCAGGCACGGAATTCAAACAATATGCCGATTGTATTCTTGTCAACAATATTGCAGGTCAGTAAATTGTTTCCTAGTTGAAGTTCCGACTCAAACCATGTACTTTGTCGTTACATTTAAATCTGCCATCGTGCAGAATAAAAAATGATTTCTTACCATTCTTATTCTTCAATAAAACACAGCTGTCTACACTTTTAAAGATTTACGGACAATGTTTTATAAAGAACTTTTTAATTCCGTCAGTTGTAGCAATCAAATGTTTATATGTAAGCGCTTGACCTTTTGACATTTCAGTTGTAATTCGACTGCGACGACTACTACGACTATTACGATTATGGCTTTGATTTCGACTAAGACGACTTGGAACACGACTACATCGACTGCAACTTCTACGACGACTACGATCACTACGACTACTACGATTATAATAACGACTCTGATTATAACTACTTCGATTTCAGCGATTACGACGACTACGACTACTACGATTATTACGACTACTAAGACTGCGACGACTACGATTACCGTGAATACCATCTTATAAATACGATTACGACTACGACTTCGATTACGTTTGCAATGACGACTATGATTATGGCTTCAACCTCGATTGTTATTATTCTTGTTAATCCGTCGATACTGGTTCCTTTTATACTGATTAAAATCTCTTTCTAATTGAACTCGACGCATATCCAACGCCCGTTCTTGGAAATACAAAATTCTTAAATATATATATATGTAGCCAGTTATCAGAAAACGGGCATGGCCAACGCTTGCAAGAAGTGAGGCTAGAAACTGTTAGTTTTATTGTATCAGCTGGGGAAAGGGTGCAGTAGACCGCTTTTCTGTTGACGCGTTAGATGTTAACTGAAGGAAATTTGTACAATGCTAACCGAGTTCCCTCTTGGTACTTAGTTCTAGGGTCCCACACAGGGTTATTATAGTGTGGTTCTAGGGTGCTGTGCATGTCTTTTTACGGACCCATCTGGATTAGCATGCAGTTCTGTAGCCTGTAGGTAAGCTAACGGATTTGCTCTAGTTTTTCTGCAATTAGGCTTATAAATTGGGTTTGATTAATGTCTTTGCAATATAACTCGAAAATTTCGATCTAGAACAATGATGTCAATTAGTCTGTATGTGCGCAGTTTGCCCCTCAGCTCAGGCGGCTAAATTCAGTAGTCCGTAGGAAGCCAGTGCAAACCTCGAGCACTAAGCCACATTATTAAAAGGAAAGGCTGAAGGGAAAGTACTATCTATTGCAGTAAAGGGGTTGCGCACAGCATCTAACACAAGGAGCTGGGCCCTATCTTGTCAGTCAGATAGGAATAGACACATAAGATGTAGCCAGTTATCAAAAAAAGGGCATGGCCAACGCCTGCAAGAAATGAGGCTAAAAACTGTTAGTTTTATTGTGTCAGCTGGGGAAAGGGTGTAGTAGACCGCTTTTCTGTTGACGCGTTAGATATGGAAAGAAATGTTTAGAGCCTGATTTAACCTAATCTGCTTTCGGGTTAGGTTTAACAACAATAACAACAGCAATGATAATAATGATAATAATAATAATAATAATAATAATAATAATAATAATAATAATAATAATAATAATAGAATATCCAGGAAACTTAACAGAGGTATGGCAGTTCCTGCATTTTCTAAAAATAAAGTCGAATATCTAAGAAACTTGAAAGAGGTATGGTACTTCCTGTAATTCATCCAAACAAGGTATATTGTTAGTAGTTGACTGAGATCTGGAAACCCCCTTTGCCAACGTTTTTTTATATGTTCTATCATTACCAGGCTGTTGATGGATAAAGTATTTTTATATATTACTTTATAAATCTAAGATGTTTTTATCATTGTCATTAACAGCCTCAGTTATTTGTTATGATTCTTATAAAAGTTGCTGTAGTAACTGTTTATCTGTTTCGTCGTTTCGTTGTTAGACAGTAACCATTGCAACCAACCACAAACAAAATTCTTCAATAGAACCGACGAACACCACACCTTGGTTTTTAGTTCACAGTTGACGTTCGACGTTAATCGTCAGTTCTAATACAGTTTTGAGTTAGGTATAACTACCTCTGTCACTCTTATCCCATCAAAGTCAAGTCATGGGGAACATATTTGTACGCCAGCCAAAAGCAAATTTCCGACACAATTCTATTTGGGACTATCTTCAAAAAATGGAAATGAGAGCTGCAAGGTTTAACGCGAGAGTGGCGAACGCGGTGGATGAATGCGAGAAACAAGAAACCGAACTTACACAGCAAGAACAAGAACTACAAGGAGAAAAGATAAAGGAGTTGAAAATAAGGTCCTGAAAATATCATAAAGAACTTGGTCAAACGACAGCCTTGGCTAAAAGTTCGTGACTCTGTACTCGAGACTACCATCAACTGTTGCAAGAGCTTCGAGGTTCAAACGTTGAAAATGCGCGAAAACCTGAGTGTTATAGAATAGAAATTGCTTCTTTAAATGATAGTGCGTTCAAAGTGTTCTGAACTCTTCAAAGGAGAGACTAAACAACTAGGAGGGCAACACCGACGACGACGGCAGAGAACATACGACAATAGTGAACATTACAGTACTTCGTACTGTTCACCTGTACGCCGTACGCGTCGTCTTGAAAATAACAATGTGAAAAACTTTACGACTGCGAGAACGACCTACAGAAAATTCTCTCAATCTTCATTCACTTTTAAGAAGAATACTTTAAAATCTTTACTGTTCACAAGCCGTAACAGTCGAACGAAAAGGAAAGCAAACTAGTCCTACGTGATCGACGAGGGCGAGAAAGAAGTGTATTCAATTTGTCAGCCGTCGTTGCGATGTCGATGTTGCCGTCCTCGTTCAACTCGTTGCTTATAATAAGCCATCGATAGAATTTATCTCATGTCGCTTTCACCTTTTAAAGCGAAGTAGGTTAACAACTAGAATTCAAACACATGATTGGAAGGATGAATAATCTTCTAGACACTTCCGTTTTTAAGACGGCATCTTTTTAATGTTCACGGGAAAAACGGGAACAGAGAAGCAAAAAGATGCGGATAACTGAGGTTTGACAAAGCACTGATTATAGTGAGTGTTTTAGTGCCATGACAACATTGTATGACAATGCGCCACACCCTTTTATTTTGTTGTTGAAAAGTAACCTTAGAAACGAAGGCTAGAAAAATAAATAAAAAAATAATACAACGTAAGTTTTATTCAGTCTGTTTCAGAAACGAATGTAAAAGCTGAAATAAACATTTTTTGACGAAAATAAAACGTCTCAGTGCTTTCTGGTACCGCAGTTTCATTAACTGTGATTAGTAATTTTGAGGTCCATAATTCAATAAGTTCTCTCAAAACCACAAACTAAGTTAATACTTGGGTAGTTATATAGTGTTATTGTGTATGCGTTGACAGTTCGCCTTCAAAACCTCGACTGATGCTTACTGGTCAATCTTGTTATTGAGAAAGAGTTGCATTTCAAGCCAGTTGTTTTTTTAATCTGCTTCTCCGTTGATTAAACGGAGCGTTTTGTCAACAACCGCTAGTACTCCAAACCTGGCTATGAGTTATGCATTCTCCTTTGCTCTGCAATAGCTGACTATGTCTTTCTTGCTCTGCCTCAATTGATTGTATTTTCACCAAGGTTGTTCCTTTCAGCAGTTCGGCAGTCACATCTGTAAAACATAAGTATACATCCTCATCTCATCCTGGCCCTTAGGGAAGGAGTGTGAGCCCCCCTCCCCCCCTCTCCCCCTCCCCCTTAGCTTCGAAAACCCACTTTTTTGTAAACTGACTTATCAAAAAGCACCATCCTCTACGCGTACCTGACCGAAGACACTATCGAGTGGTTTTAAAATTTAGCATCTGTTTCACAGGTGTTACAGTTTTGGAACTCGACCCAAGAAAACTTTAAGATAGAAAAAATGAGTTAAATTTACGAAACGATTGATAAAGTCGATCCCTTCCTTAATACATATCAGTACTGAGATATACGATGTACTTTATTGGTAATATGCCCCATACCTGTTAGTTTATTTTCTTGTCAGTCAACGTGAAGTTGTTTTTACTTTTGTCATCGTGATCATCGGGAATAACTCAACTGTCCTCTGTCGTTATAATTATATGCAAAACATTTCATCCGTTTCACCGCAGCTACTTACTTACTAGCCTATATGCTATTTTAAGTAGAAGTGTTCCTCAATTACTAAATAGTTAGTCAGCCTGTAAGTCTGTAAAAAAAGAAATCTTACCTTACGAGGAACAAATAAATGTTTTGTTGTTGCTGCTGTTAAAAAAGTGGAAGTTTGAAAAAATTGTAGTATAGTTCTGTTCTGATTCACTGTTTGTGAAATTCAAACGATATCAATGTTTACTAGAATTGTAAAGATTACTTGACCAAAAAATATTGATTTCAAAGCTCAATGGTTGAATACTTTCCACGTTCTGGCTGCTTATAATTCAGTCTAACACAACCTAATTTTCAAAATTTCCAGGGGGAGCGAATCCCTGGACCCTCCTAACGTCTCGCGCCTTTGGCGCTCGTTTTTCCCGCGTCTCCTCGTTCAATCGCAGCCCCCGCAAAACTGAAATCCTAGCTACGGGCTTGCAGTGTCGGAAATGACGTAATTGATTGTAATTGTATTGATGAGGCGCGAGTGGGCACAATTTTTTTTGGTCTTCTGCACAACTGATGCTACTCAGGAATACAGCAAAAACATCTTGATGACCGAAAGCGAGGTCTGTCCGGGAGAATATTTTGCCCGAGGTCTTTCACTATACAGACCGAGCGAACCGAGGTTTGTACAAAAGACCGAGGGTAAAATATTCTCCCGGACAGACCGAACAAAACGAGGTTATTAAAACTTTTATTAAATGGCTCATTAGTTTGATTAAAAAGCATTTATTTCTTGTGAAAGTATTATGCACAATGTTCATTGAACTTCAACTTTCGCACCGTCGACAAACTTGACGACTTTCTCCATTCGCTGAGAGTTTTCATTCATTGCTTTACCTTTCTGGCTATTATTTTCAGTTGACGTCTCTTGTAGAACTTTTCTCGGGTCAATCTTCAATACTTGTAATTTCGAGCGGATAATG
>JAOBAT010008337.1:0-10266 GCA_026413305.1 Hydrozoanthus tunicans | reverse complement strand
ACAGCCAGAAAAGATGCTGGCCCCGAAAACAGCCAGAAAAGATGCTGGCCCCGAAAACAGCCAGAAAAGATGCTGGCCCCGAAAACAGCCAGAAAAGATGCTGGCTAGAATGGGAAAAAAGCTTGAGCTTCAAAAACTAAGAAGATACCAAAGATGCTAAATCCACATATGAAGCGAAAAAATGCTCTCTACAAAAGTAGAGATAAAAAAAGCCCTGGCTCCAAAATACAGCTGGAAAAAACGTTACTCCAAAAACATGCTGCCAAAATAATTGCTCCAAATGAAGCGGAAAAATGGTGAAACCAAAAGAAGAGAGAAAAAACTGCTGGCTCCAAGAGCCAGCAGAAGAAATGCTGGTTCCCTTAACAGCCAGAAAAGATACTGAACCCCAAAAAGGGGAAGAAATACTGTTCCCAAAAATAGAGGAGAAATGCTAGCTCAAAAAAAAAAAAAAAGCGAAGCCAAGGAAAACGTGGCTCCAAAAACCATCAGTAACATGCTGATTCCAAAATTAGCGGGAAAAAATGCTGTCACCAGACGTTGAGGGGATAAAAAGCTCGCTCCAAACGCAAAGGGAAAAAAATTGCTGGTTCCAAACATAGCCGGGAAAAGTGTGGCTCAAAAACAACCCCAAAAAAAATGCTTGACCCATTAACAAGTATAAGAAAAAATGCTGGTTCCGAAAACAGCCAGGAAAAAAATCTGGCTCCGAAAATAGCCAAAACAAAAGCTGGCTCCGAAAACAGCCAGAAAAAAAATGCGCACTTCGAAGACAGTCAGAAAAAATGCGCACTTCGAAGACAGCCAGAAAAAAAGCTGGCTCCGAAAACAGCCAGAAAAGATGCTGGCTCAACAAGTAGAAGGGGAAAAAGCTTGCTTTAAAAACCGTGTAGGTGCTAAAGATTCTAAATCCACACATGTAGCGGAAAAATGCTCTCTACAAAAGTAGAGAGAAAGAAATCCTGGCTCCAAAACACAGCTAGAAAAACGTTTCCTCCAAGAACAGCACAGCCAAGACAAATTCATTGCTCCAAATGAAGCGAGAAAAATTGGTGAAACCGAAAGAAGAGAGAAACAACTGCAGAAGAAATGCTGGCTCCAAAAACCAGCAGAAGAAATGCTGGTTCCAATAACAGCCGGAAAAGATAAAAGATAGATATCCCCAAAAAAGGGGGAAGAAGTATTATCCCAAAAAGTAGAGAAAAAAATGCGAAGCCAAGGAAAAATGGGCACCAAAAACCACCAGTAATATGCTGATTCCAAAAGTAGCGGAAAAAATGCTGTCACCAGACGTAGAGGAGATAAAAAACTCGCTCCAAACGCAAAGGGAAAAAATGCTGGCTCTAAGCATAACCGGAAAAAGTGTGGCTCCTAAAATAACCCCAAAAAATGCTTGACCCATTAACAAGTATAAGATAAAACGCTGGCTCCTGAAAAGCAGCCAGGAAAAACATGGCTTCGAAAACACCCGAAAAAGTGCCGACTTCAAAAGAAAAATGCTTGCATGAAATACAGGCGGAAAAAATGTGGCCTCAAAACGACCTGAAAAAATACCGTCTCCAAAAACAGCCGGAAAAGATGCTGGATGTAAATGTTGACTCAAAAAATTGCGAGAAAACTCGAAAAAGGATCGGAACGTCATGTCGAAAAATACCGACAATAAGCGTGCTCGATTCAAACTGGTTCTTCATGTCTTCCATATCTAAACTATCTTCCTCGTTTCTACAACTTTTCCAGAGTCTTGCTCTGCAAAAGCGTTCTGGTCCAAAGGTAGATTCTGTGCTTGTGTAAATTTGTTAACACTGCACGGAGCCTTGTGTCGCACAAGTTTAACAAACAACAAGTAACAGAACTCGAACCCAGACCCTACTATCGTTCCTCAATTCACGTTCTAATCTAGTCTCACCTTGCGCGGGCTTTTGGTCTTGAGGGCTTGAAACCTACTTAGACTACCAGTCCAGAATTGATAGAAAAGCCACCCCGGGGCAATTCTGGACTATCTAGATCATACCTCGTAACTGGCTTTACCATTGCAACACCCATTGGGCCTGTCCTTCCCGCCATTTTTCAACTACACAAAATGACTGAAACTTGCAAAAGCAACAGAGCTTATTGGCGTTTTTTATGCATCCTTTAACAGAGTTTTCCTTTTTGTGCTTTTTACCAACGTATGTATAATTTAAATTTCCATTTTCCCGTTGACTTCTTTGCCTAAAGATGGTTAACCATCGTTCTTTCACAAATTTCTCTTCTGAGCCTAGAAATATTAAAAAACTGCCGTCTTGTGTTTGTGCGCGCAAAGAATTCGACCTCAAATGCAAAACTTCTGTTGCTCGTTCTTTGTGCAGCCTTTTACAAATTAGGGAGAGTTCTCCACGAATGAAAATACCAAAACAAACTTGTAAAGTTATCAAAAAAGCACATTTACAAGCTGAGCGCAGCCGGCAGTTTCTCTTCGTACAAAACTCTCCAGCGTGAATTGAGGAGCGATAGCTACACTGTCTACTAACTCCTTTTCCTTGCTTGCTGCTACTGTCATGCTTTATAACCATAACGTCAGTTTTTGTTGTTAAAATCTTATTTATGAAAAAAATTTTGCCCGTTAAGGACTCTTCAAACTGACTTATGTTGAAAAACAGGAAATGCAAGAACAACGTTCTGACAGTTTTTATTCGATTTGTCTTCGTTTCTTTTTTCAGAACTCGATCTTGCAATTGAATTTCTAGAGTGCAGCTGCAGAAATTGAAAACGTAAAATCATATGTCAAGGTTCATACATTTAAACTTATTATTTCTGACGTTACGATAAAAAGCATAACAGTTCAGTAAACTTGTTGTACCACTTTTGTCATGAAATGGTTGCAAGTTTAAAATCGAATCACTGAACGATGAGTACCGTGATAAAACAATGAATTTTGTTTCCGCCGTCTAAACACTTCAAGGCTTCGTGTATACGTACTTGCAAACCGCATTCACTTTCAGGACAACAGTGTACGCTTTCATATTTGCCTGTAAGAGTTTTGGTAGTAAAAAAAAGGAAAATAAAACTCACGGTTTGGCAATGTCACGTTCAGATATACAAGACGGCTCAGTGATAATGGCAACGGGCAGTTCTTGTTCGCAAACGCTGTTAAAAAAACACAAATGTTAATTGAAATATTATATCAAGGCTAAACACAGTTTTAATACTACTTTAAGCATAATCTTTTGTAACTACACCTTTTTTCTAAGAACCTTTTTCATAAGAACACAAGGCTGGAAATTGCAAACAATTTAAGAATGTTTAAGCTAAAAAGGTGAACAATTATTTAAAATGATATCCTGTTGCAAACAATTCAACTAGTGTTATTAAAAAATTTGCTTTTTGGTTGGATAAATGTAATTTCGCCAAACCCGGATCTAGCACGTGCTTGGTATTGTGTGCATCACCGTGACATGCGTGACAACTTAGCCGCGACATTAATAAATTACGTTTTCATTCGTAACAGCTACTGCGTTTTAAAATTTTATACAATACAAGATACATGTACAAAAAGATGTATACATATTTACCACATACGCTAAATGTTTTCTTTACATTGCCTTAAGTAACGATATTTGAAGAACATTTCAGGCTGATATCCCGAAAATTTTTATATTAAGAATGTTTAGCCTCAGTCAAAACATTCGATGTTTTTATTTAAAAAAACGAGTGTAAACAGCTGCCAAAGTTGGTAAGTAAAGGTTTTAAATTTCAGGCGCTGAGTTGTTCAAAGGCTGGTTAATTTTGACCTTGTATTAAGCCAAAACTCAAACAGTAATTTCTGGCTGAATTTCCATACTCACTCGTACTTCATTATGCATATTCTTCAGACCAAAATATCTGAGGTAAACCTCGCTTTACTAGCAACCAAAAATTCTCAAAATCACTATTAGGGTTAGGAGTAATGGTTAGGGTTGGGGTAAAAATTACATCTTTTAATTCCCGAAATGAAAATGTAGAGTTTGGTGACCATAAACAGCATGAAAATCTGAAGTTTGGCGGCCTTTACTGTATGCATATGTAAGTATGGGTGAGTACGGAAATTTTACCGAAAAAACTTGTCATTGTCGGAATTACAGTTCAAATCAGTCTGTAAAGTTGTGTTAAAAATCTAACCGTCGCCCTCGCTTATTGCTAATCGGCCTTTGAACAATTGGGCCGGCCCAGAGCAAGAACAGCGGCGCTCATTTAGTGTTTAACACAAGGTGTTATTCGAGGAAAGATTTCGTGGTCAAATAACCGCCAAAAGTCTCAGAAATAGCGTTTCGCTTATGCCTCAAAATATAACCACGAAAAACACAAGCATGACTGTTGCCTTAAAGCCAACGCTACCGGTATTTCAGATATATAAATTCGAAGAAAAGACAAAACTTTGACGCGACTCAAAATAGCAAGGAAACGCACGTGGAGACACAAAATCAAGTTGAAATGCGGCTAAAACTTGCAGTAAGAAGCAGAACTAGAACTAACTAAATAATTTAGCAGCAAAAGTTTTAAAAAGTCTTACCTGCGTTCTCTTTCCATGCAGAAACATGTTAAACGACCATATAATTGCCAAAAGCAAGCACTTTGTCGCTGTATGTGTAGATTCTACAGCGACGTATAAAGATTCTACTGCTACTACTAAGGCCCTGTTGGTTTTGTCCTACAAAACCGGCCCTTTGTGGTGCAAATATTTCGTGAGCACGTGCGCTTTGCTTCACCCTTACTGGTTAGTTTCTCATTTATACCGCTTTCGAATGGGACAGGACCACGTTGGAATGCCTCACACATAACGAGAGATTGAGAGAGAGCTTTGGTATTTGTAACAAGATTGTTTTGAAAAGAGTGTTATGAATTTCTTACGGCTTTGTTTCCTAGATTTTGTTATCTATTATTTGTTTCTTGACTCGGCATAGGTCCGTATTATTATTTCTTAATTTCACATGCGCTGCAATGCATGCATATTTTAAGCACATTACGTGAAAATAACTAACTAGATGCGCGCGTGATTTTTTTGTTAGTGCAAAAATATCTTTCATTAGTGTAAAAGATTGTTGTGGAGCGTCACACTGGTTTTTCGGTGGTTGCAGAAGTCAAATTGCTTCATTAGATGGTTCAAACCAAAACAAAAGCGTGTGACTCGCAACTTTCTAAGGATTAATTATCTCTCCTATTTTGTGATTTAGTCTTGAAAGCTTTTAGTTACAAATCACTTTTACCGGTTCTAAAATGTTTACATAAATTCTGTTGTGTGTTAAAAACTTGGTTTTCCTGAAGTTAGGCTAAAGGGTACAAATTTTGACTTAATAAAAAAAAACCTGAACTGAAAAAGACAGAGCACCATGACTGAACTGAATAATAAAAAACTATGAAGCTTGAAAAACCTCCTCAAGAATTAAGCTTTAGAAGATATTTTTCTTGTATTCTGTTGGAAACAGGCGGGATTATTGGGAGCCGGCACGAGAAAATGTTTGGATCACGAACTGAGAGCGAACAGAGGTGCGAAGCAGGTTTAATTACATTTTCGATGCATTAAAGTGCCTATGGAGTGAAACTTTTTATTACGTCCGTGGATAGACCTTGTTAAATGAGGAATAGTGGTGAAAAAAAAAATTAAAGATATTTTGTGGTTCTTGAATATTAGGGAAGAAGTCAAAATAATGGTATTTTTAAGGAACCCAATTTTGTCGGGGAAGGTGGTGGGTGGCGACACATACCCCCTACCCCACTCCTCCCCACTTTTTCAGAGCTCAATTTCTCAAAACCTAGTTTAGGGGTATTGTTGTTCATTGGATTATGGACTCCTCTCTCCACAAAGAAGGCGTTGATGCAAACACTTTATCAATATCTATTTTATTGAACATGATATTTGCTCTTGAAATTCAGCATTTTTTGAAAAAAGGTGGTGGGTGGCGGCACATAACACCCCACCCCCTAAATTGGGTTCCTAGGAAGTACCATTGTTTTGACCTTTTCCCTTACTGATTAAAACACAAAATTGCTTTTTGCCTTTTTAAACCATTCTTATCAATTGTTTGTTCAGTCTGTGCCTCTGAGCGTAATCTCACTGACTGTGTAGAAACATTATGCAAGACCAGCAGTCGTTGTATTGTTTTATTTAGTCCAAGGGAATGGGTGATTTTGTAAGAAAAAGAGAAAAGTTCAAAAGAAGAAATATTGTTCATCAACGTTAGATTTTCGCACCTCAACTAATAGTTATTTAAGATAAGATCTTGTCAAAACTTTATAATAGGCCCACACGAAATACCATCATTCTTGACTAGGCACCAAGCCGCAATGAAAATTATGAGTTCGTGACAACGCTTTGGTTCAGCTGTTTAAATCAAGCTGGAAATTCTTGTCTAAATCTTTACACAACACTGACAGCTTCTAGTTTAAAAAAATCAACAAAGACTGCAAAACCCAAAGCCGATAAAACAATCGGTTGACTGATTATACCTATTTTGCGAACTCTATTTAGTTTGTCAAAAGTCTGGGTCTTTCAGAAAAAACTGTTTACCTTGCCGTTGTATAATTCAAATCTGAGTTTGGTTAACTTATATTGCAGGGTACCATGACAACTTACAACAAAAAGAGTAAAGGAAAGTGAGCAAGAAGAGGAAGAAGAGGGAGGTTAATGAAGAAACAAGGGGAGTCTGGGAACTGAAGAAAGGGAAGAGAAAGGAAACAAGGACGAGAAGAAAAACAAGAATTAAAAATAAGAAAAGGAGGAGGAGATGATGACAATGATGAAAAAGACGAAAACTGACCGAGTTCAGGCCATCTCCAGGCCTACTCCGGGTTCTAAAGTCGCCGCGATTTAGAGCGACTTATTGCGACTTAGGGCGACTTAAGGCGATTTAAGGGAAAATGGGGTAAAAAAGTGCGACTTAAGGCGATTTAAGGAAAAATGGGGTGAAAAGTGACTGCGACTTACTGCGATTTAAGGCAACTTAATTATGGACCTGGAGTAGGCCTGAGTTCCGCACGTGGATCAAGCACACAGCAGTTTCTCGATGTGGATTTCGCGGTCGACTGAGCGACTATCACATTCTTAAAACAGGGCCGTCACTGTAGCTCCCTCCCCCTAATAATTTCTCGTCATTTATAGTTTCTATGTTAGAATAATTTTAACTTATCACTGAATGCGCCTCTATACTATGTTCGCAGCCCCCCAATATCAATTTTGTTCCGACGGGCTTGTAAAATCGTTAAAGTTTTTCAGTCATTTACTTATATATAATGAATATAAGAAAGTTGCGTAGCCAAATACTTTTCAGCTTTTGTAGGTGTGAAGAACTTTTTCAATAAAAGAGCATATTGGTAGAGGGTAGAGGGGAGAGGGAGGGGACAGGCAGGGGACCCGCCACAGATACTCTGAAACAACACAATCGAGGTGCAGACAAAGCTCTCCACAGTCTGACAAAACTCGATAACTATTGCGTTCATAATCAAACAAAACTAAATTGGATTCGACGTCAACAAACATAGTTCCTAATGACTTGTCACGATCACGATTTTCGTGGCATTTTAGCTCACCTGCATTATCCGGTGTGCTCAGCTGCTTTTTCACACGTTCTCTTTCTTCATTCGGCACCAAATACTAGACGCATCACAAGACGTGCTGCACGGCATCTACACTCTGCGGTTCACATCTCATCACAAGCATGGTTTGGTTAAGATTTGCGGCGGTCGTTACTGTCCTCACACTTGCAAAGGGTAGGTCGTAAACTGAGAGGGTAGGTCGTAAAGAGGGTAGGTCGTACAAAGGGTAGGCCGTAAAGAGGGTATAGTTCGGAAAGCAGACTGATACATTCTAGTGTAGATCATCATGCCTTTACAATAATCTCGTTTTTAAAAAGCCCCCATCCCGTCTCTGTAATCAAAGACTAGGGAAATACTAGACCAAATGTGTAGCATTATCTACTAACGTGTTTCATTACTGGCAGGCTAACGATTTCTGGGCAAGCTTAAAATCACAATCAAGACCTTAATAACGACTATAAACTATGCTGTGGAGTGCAGACAGTATAGGCTTAATCGACTTTCCTATCACACCGTTCAGAAACCTTTATGCAACACAATACCATAATACTCTTCTCAGCCTAGGTGCTCAATGCAAACAATTGCAAGTTGCCCAGAAGAGTGGCGTGTGACTCAATACATTAATGTTTCGTACGCAGCTGAGGCGCTCAACATTCTATCTGTGTTATATGCTTCAAGTTTAATTAATGTAAAAGATAATTTTTTTATGATGATGAAAGATTTTGTCACGAATTTCGCAACGCTTAGATCCTTGTTGACTGTGCCATTTTTTACCAATAAATGGAAAAATCGCTTTTTTCGATTTTACTGTCACCAGAAATTGTGAATATGGAATTTTCGCAATCTTTCCTGATCAGAGCCACCAATAGTAACGTATGGGTATCTAGATCATTCCTTAGAATTTAGAGAGTTGCTGTATATCCTGTTTAGGTTGTGGTCAGCGGCCACCGAGCATGCGTGTTATCAATGGTGACGAGGCAGCTCCTCATTCTTGGCCGTGGCAAGTCTCCCTACGTGTAAACGGGAGGCATCACTGCGGGGCCTCTCTGATCAGACCTGACTGGGTGTTAACCGCTGCCCACTGCGTTAAAAGAGATCCTTCGCCTAAGAGATACAAAGCAGTCGTGGGTAAGAAAAAAATGGAACCTCGGCCTAAACCAGCAACATTGATTGAATGCTACAACATAGGCAGCATAACAGGGAAGAGGGGGGGGGGGCATTCCCCCCAGTATTTGGTTGGGCCCCCATTATTTTTCTGGCTAACAACAGCAATTCTTGAATAGGAATTTTAGGTTCTATAACGAACTATCATAATTTTCACTGTGCTGAGCAGTTTTGGCTGTCTCAAGCTGGCTTACACAGTCAAGAGTGAAAGTTACAACTTACCGTTGTGAGCAATATCTCACACCAATGATGATTTTTTTCAGTCCGGGCCAGCTCTTACCCATATCTGACGTCATAGCCTCGCTCTCTCTCCGCTTAACCCCCTTTTTTTGAGCCGCCAGTACAATGTGTTTTAAACTCGACCTTCTCGGAAAGGCAGTGCGATACGAAGAATTTTTTTAAATATCGCCTAGTTTCACACTCAGTTAAAGTTTTTGTTTGGTAAAAGTTGATTTTAGGGTTCCGTTCCCCTTTAACGAATTTTAAAATGTACAAGTTGAAGGATTGAGTTCATTTTTTGTTTGCCATTGCCATTTTAGGTGCTCATCGCAGGAGCTCAAAAACGTCAGTTGAACAATCTGTAGACGTGAAGCAGGTTATCATCCATCCCCGCTATGCGCGACTGACACACGACCTCGCTTTGATGCAGCTCCAGCGCCCAGTCTCCCTCGGTTCTAAGATCAACACGGTATGTCTGCCCAATAGCGATGTTGCAGTGGGAACAAAGTGTTATATTACAGGTTTGTTAGTCACCATACTGGAACGTTTACACAACTAACTTATTTTTAACTAGAAACTTTTCAAAGTTTGAAAAACTGACGATAAAAAATGAAATTACTCGATGTATGGACAAGAAACGATTCGGAAACTCAAAGAAGCTGTTTTAAACCTTACTGAAATTGTATCTCTGCTTCAAAGTCTTTTTTCGGGGTCGATAAGTTTGAACATTCTTCAGATTGTTAGCAGTATTAAATTTCTTTCCAAGGCCATCCCAGTTATCGATCGAAAAGTGAGCGAAATAACATAAATTAAGGTGAAAATTAAAGAAGTAGATCTAGCTACTTTGTTCTGCCGCAAATATCACCAGTCCAGGTCAAAATCTGCACAAAATTAAAGAGCCCTCGAACAGGAGTTGTTTGTTTCGAAGGTCAATCTAACACCTTATGCAACCTGGCGTATACCTGTTACTAGAAACCAACCAGCATGTATACTATCAGGCATGTTGCAATCTGACTGGCTAACCTGCTTACTGTCTGTTGAGCAATAGACAGCGAGTAGCGAAACTGTCATATAAGTTCGAAGGTAGTATACTTGTTGGTTTCTATCTTGGCGCCTCGTTGATTATTCACTCATAGCAAATTCCATCTCGTAGTCTTATTCGGTTACTAATATGATTACACCGCCGGTGTACCGCCGCCTGGTCAACGTAGTTGGTAAGGCTCCAGTCTTTCGTGCGGGTGGCCCGGGCTCGATTCCCGGTGCCGGACCTTCACTCAGGGTCTTAAAATAACTGAGGAGAAGGTGTTGCCTTTGCCCTAACATCTGCAAACGGTT
>JAOBAT010008326.1:0-10466 GCA_026413305.1 Hydrozoanthus tunicans | reverse complement strand
TGGATATGAGATGATTTATAGCCAACTCGGTGCTACGCGCCTCGTCGGCTATTTACCATCTCATATCCAACGCGCGCCCTTGGAATAATTTTAAATAAGTTGTAGTGAACAAGAAAAATCCTAAAACAGCAATTTCCGTCAAGCTTTTGGAGTTCTCTCGTAAAAAACAGCAGTGTAAAATATTTAAGTTTCTCTTTGTTTTCTTTCTTCTTTCGCCTTCAGATGGAAAGTACATTGCATCAAGCTCGTTCGACAGAACTTTCAAGCTGTGGTCATCAGAATAATGTAGACGACGTTGATTTATCCCCAAGAACAAATGGGCTGAGAACTCCTTAGCGATTTTAAAAGCAAGGTGTGCATGAGAAAATTTGCGTAGATACATTGATTTTGCTCCCTTGTTTTACTGTTGTATAGCCATGACTTGTAAGTTATTTTTTTAAAAATAAAACAGTTTTTTACTCTAATCTTTCTGTCTAGTCTTTGTGGTACTTCTTCAAGAAGAAAAGAAAGAAGGGGCTGCGTTGTTCTCTGTTTTTTTCTTGGTTAACATGAACGTACTAAACCAAGATGAGAGTAGTTGCCATGTAAAGGGGTAGCTTTTACCAGAACTATGGGGTGGGCTTAACCAGGGGGTAAATTTGGAAAAGCGCTAAGGCCAAGAAAATGCAACCACTTAATCGAATAGCGACATCCGACATGATTGAAGGGTGAGTCAGCGCTGTGATCTAGCGACACCTTTACTGCTCAAAGAGCGAAAAAGAAGCTTTGAAATGGTTTAGGGTGAGAGTGTACGCATCAATTTGTAACTCTTTGTAGAAACTTGGACATGTAATTGGTTTTTGAGGGAAATGGTATGTTAATGAAATTTGGACAGGAAGAGCTTTTTACCGCTTGAACAAAAAAGATGAAAAGACACCTGTCTCCTTAACTGACATTCACTCGAAGGGAGGAGAGGGGGCAAGTATTCGAACTCATATTTAGGGTGAGAGCATTTCAAAAATCACCAATACAGTATGATCGAAAATTTGAGGGGGATTGAGGCGCGCTTTCTCAAGTTAGTTTGTGATTTAACCAGTATGTTGAAACATATCCGATTCATGGTAAGCTTTTACGATATCAGACACGTGATCCAGCTTACCTATAAAACTGAAGGCATATTGCGCGACATTTGTTAGGCTTTGGGGAACTACTAATGTTTCAAGATCTATCTAGTAAGATTTGTTGACGGGTTGTCTTCCTTGCATGCCCATAAAGAAGGCTTACTTCGATAGCATTTCTAAAGCGTTGTTGGCGCCTTACATACTCGGTAGAATATTACATTTCTTTTGTTATGGCTACAGTTCGTTCTTCCATTATGACACTTGGACTAGGCTGGCGCCAGCTCTTTAATCTAACATTATTTCCAAAATTCAATACGATGGTGGGTAAATGTGTTTTCAAACACCTGGCTCGAGATTTTTGTAGAAATGTAAACAGATGAAACTGGCATTTCCAAGCTGGGGTAATATGTCTCTAAGAATATTTCTAATTTATTCTAAACAAGTTGGGTTTAAGCCTTAATTAAGTAGAAGAATTAAACAGTAAAAGTTTTTTAATTTAGTGAAATTGCATTCACATACGCTTGTTTGCGACGGCTTTTCTCTAAATATATAGTGTTTAGCGCGCAACATAGTTATTTTGCAAGCAAGTACTCTTCCAGGGGCCACTCGATAAATACTCGATAAGATAACGGGATTTCAAAACCTTGCATGGACATCGTTTGAATGATACAACACTACAACATATCTTGATCTAAACCTCTTTAAGTATTAAAAAGCGGTTTGGAATAACTAATTGAATGCAATCATGTTCAGTGTTGTTGAAGAAGAAATTATTGATTCACAAGTTGAAAGCTCAGAAAAAAAATTCAGAGTCACTGACGGGAATCGAACCCGCAACCCTCTGATTACCGGTTTAAATGCTCTACCCATTTAGATGCTCTACTCACATGGGGAGCCGAGTTACTGGTTGATTTCTTGTCTATAATCAAAGGGTTGCGGGTTCGATTCCTGTCAGCGACTGAATTTTTTCTGTGCTGTCAACTCGTGAATCAATAATTTCTTTCCAAGATTCAAACTACCACTTGGTAACATGTTCAGTATTGTTAAGAAGAGATGGAAAGCGACGTATTTTCTGTTTGAGTTTTCTTGAATGCGACCTGAAACGGATACGAAGTTCATACCTCGATGGTATTCTAATGTCTTGATATTTAATATGCAGCACGGCCACATCGCAAACTAAGCTTAGAGAAAGCGTGATTTGTATTTTTTTTTCTAAAAGAGCGAATGCATTATAATGGAGGCCGTTTCTATTAACTTTGGTGGGTATAAAAAAGCCTCACGTCTTTACCGGTCTCGGGCCGTATTAAAGGCAATCAATTTCTAAGTTGCCTTTATATATCGGCGTCCACGAGAGGAAACAGAAGAGCTTTTTGCCTAGCGAGGCAGAGAACTCGGCCAGTTCCTTGCATGTGCAGCAACTTTACTTCGTGAAGTAGCGATTCGACTATCGAACACGGTAGATTTTCCCTCCCCGCTTTCTCTCAAAAAATGTGGCGCACACGAGATAAACTTGCTGAGCTCTGCTATGCGAGCACGATTGTTTTCGTTCATGTGTGCCGGGCCTTTACGATAATTAGAGGGGAAGATAATAAGTTTAATATCTTGGCGCTAGAACGATTTAACCTGGACTTTGCTTTTAAGAGCTACAAATTCACTGATATTTATTTACACGCGTAAGTATAAAAATGGATTTTTTTTGAGAAATGTGTTTTTCGTTATTCCCCTCATTGAAGCAACATTGCAGAAACGTGGGTAATAACACTTTGCTGCAGCGACCCTAGTCTATCCTGCGATAAACTGTATCGTAATAATCTTTAAAAAAATACAGATAGGAAAAGAAAAGTTTGTTGATCTCGAATCTCTTATCAGTACCCGCTTGGAACTTTGCCTCGAAAGAAGAACAGAGGAAATCAATTAGTTGCTATTATAAATAAAAGTTAAAAAGCTTTTTTTTTCTGTTTTAAAATTGTCCACGTACCTCCATACCTAAAACAAATTTATTCGGAATTCATGTACGTGTTTTCCTTTTGTTCGCATATAGTCTAGTTTTGTATTGAAAACGTTTACTTTACCCTTGTGTGGTGATACAACAGACACATCTAACCGTGGCGGCAACAGTGAGTAGAATAAGACTGGGGAAAAACTTTCTTCGGGAAAATTTTCTAGGATCTGAGAAAATAAACCCGTGCAAGTTTTGTGTTTTTGTACTTTCTTAAAACTTGTGTATATTCTATGGTTGATTTTGTACGGATTTTATAGCATTGTCTATTTATACCGCGCTGTAATACTATCATAATACAATGCAACGGCAGTTGTTACAATTGCTGTTTATGTTTTTAATTTGTTGTCGTTAATGCCATCGTCACTGTTGTCGTCGTAGTCGTTGTTACTGTCGTATTTGTCAGTGTTATCATTGTCGAGATCGTTGTTGTTGTCGTCGTAGTAGTAGTCGTCGTTGTTGTCGTCGTAGTTGTTGTTTTCGTCTTAGCGTAGTCGTTGTTGTCATCGTAGTTGTTGTTGTCGTCGTAGTCGTTGTCGTCTTAGCTGTAGTCGTCGTTGTTGTCGTCATAGTCATCGTTGTTATCGTCGTAGTCATCGTTGTTGTCTTCGTAGTCGTTGTTGTCGTCGTTGTTGTCGTAGTCGTTGTTGTCGTCGTAGCGGTTGTTTTTGTTGCGTAGTCGTTGTTGTCGTCATTGCCGTGGTTGTCGTTGTTGTCTTAGTCGTTGTTTTTGTCGTCGTATTCGTTGTTGTCGTCTTTGCCGTTGTCGTCGTTGTTGTCGTCGTAGCCGTTGCTTTTGTCGTCGTAGTCGTTGTTGTCGTCTTTGCCGTGGTTGTCGTTGTTGTCTTAGTCGTTGTTTTTGTCGTCTTAGTCGTTGTTGTCGTCTTTGCTGTAGTCGTCGTTGTTGTCGTAGTCGTTGTTTTTGTCGTCATAGTCGTTGTTGTAGTCTTTGCCGTAGTCGTTGTTGTTGTCTTAGTCGTTGTTTTTGTCGTCTTAGTCGTTGTTGTCGTCTTTGCCGTGGTTGTCGTTGTTGTCGTAGTCGTTTTTTTTGTCGTCGTAGTCGTTATAGTCGTTATAGTTGCCGTCTCTGTCTCTGTTGTTGTCACCATCGCCGTTGTTGTTGTTGTTCTTGAAGAACAAGCGGAGAAAGCGACGGAATCGAGCTACCCATTTACTTTTCATCGGTTTACACTTCTGCTGCCCCAAGGATTTTGCCGTCCCCGCTTGTTTCACGTTTACTTTCTTTTAGTAGTATTAGGCAGCTGTCGGACCATGTCTATGAATCAGCGCGACTGCGACAAACGCGCACTTTCTGTCATGGCTCCAAAGCTTAATGCTATAGAACGGCAGACAAGGTTGCATCCACTACAGATGCTGCCGCTGCTTTTCTTATAAACGACCAGAACTTCTTACATTTGCGAAGCATTTGTAAACTAAAGGAAATGCATAAGAGGACCTCTTTGCCATTTCATCATTCGAAGATGGGAAAACTGCCATAAAGTTTTCGATTGTATTTGATTTACAACTTTTATTCAAAAGACGCTTTCGTTTTATCTCGCTAGATCTTTGAAGCTTGATTTGGTTGCTTATTATTCGAACCACTAATTAGATTCTATTAAAGCTGAACAGTAACTTGCAGGAGAAACAAGAGGAGGTTGTTTGTGATGTACATGTCTGCTGTTTTTTGCTTGTGAATATGAATTTATATCTCACGGTATTGCATGAAGTTTTAATTTTGCTACCATAAAATTGAACCGTCAGAATAAATAAAAAAAAGTTACTTAATGGGCTAAAGCAAGTGAGAATTAAAAACAAGCTGGTTTTTCCAACAGACCCATTACTTGTAGACAAAGAGTTCAGACTTGCACGCGACAGTATGGAGGCACTTTGAGAGACTTATATTTTCAAAAGAAAAAAATATGTTAAGGACATTCTAAAAAAGTGCCTTATATTTCGTTTTAAATAGGTTGGTTTGTTAGTTAATGGCTCGATAGAAATCATTCATTGTCGAAACTCCTTTTCAGCTGGTCGATTTAATTTAGACTGCTATTTTTCATAGCAAAAGCGTGTCGACTTTTTTTCTCAAAAAGGTACAGCGCACATGATTTTATTTTTAAGAACAACTGGAAAACAAACAGAACATTATCGTGAATAATTTCTTGAATTGTTAGAAAAATACTTTATTCCTGAGCTCTTGGTTTTATGTTTTGTGACTGCCTTCTCAAAATTTGAAAGTATAATGACAGAAAAGGTTGTCATAACAAACTGCACCATTTTCTATTGTTGTCACAAGTTTCGTGTCTTCGATAAGATTCTGACAAATAGAGGAACGAGCCGCCAAAAAAGGAAGATGATTTTCTATTGCACCAAAATGCTAATATACCAACGTTTCGAAAGCTTTTTTAGCAAATTGCCCGATATTGTTTTAGCGTTATGTTATCAATTCCATCATTCTGAAATTGATTGAGTAAAACGTTTAAATTGCCAGCGCCAAACAGAAATGAAGCAGCTGGCTGGTAGAAGAAAATATTTCTGTACGTATATATACGGCGAGAAAAAGAAACATTACGGTTACTATTTTGAGCTCAACCCTAAACCGCAAAAATAACTTGTGCTCAACAGCAGATGGCGTAGGAATTTTACATGAGTTGCCGAACTTGCGCCCTTTGCTGTGCTTTTGGTAAACTTTTCCCGTGTTTAGTTTTCATCTGTAACCCTACTTGCTTAATTAGTAATAGATCTAATGTATGGTCTAGCTTTTTTTCGCGATAGTTTTACTCTTAAAGTTAAACCTTTTATTTGTTTAAAATCAATATGAGTGCCTGGATTTACACAGTCTTTTAAAAAGTAAATACTTTGAGAACTGATAGCTACTATATTACTTTGTTTCGTCCGAATTTAACCATTCAATGATTTCATACTTCATTTAGACGAAAAACACATTGTGCTACATTTGGGGCCAAAGAGACATCATGGTTTTTAGAACTCTTTTGTTGCCGGGAGCTAAGTCCGTCTTGTTGCCTAGCAAATTAATTCTCTGCTTGTTTTCCAGGGCCAAGAAGACAAGATTCAAACCTGAAGTACTTTCTTGTTCAAGTGTAGGGAATTATTTTAAAAAACATTTATTTCCTTTAAGTTTTATAATGGACAGTGCCTTTTGAGTATTGTTCATTGCAATAAATTAATGCCACACAATTTGCATGGGAATCTTGTTCATTTCGGAAAATTTGAATTTCAAATTCTACATCCGAGTAACACAAAAGCAGGAAGCTTCTGAAGCGTGGAGTAAAACTGTAAGCAATTCCGTGATCTACTGAAGCACAAATTACTCACTGGAAACGTCGCATTTCAAGACAAAATACGGGTTGCCACGGAAGGATTCTGGGACGGTAAGAATAGCCGATGCTCCTACATTGTTGGGAAATGCTTACCTGCTGGTAATAGCAGTTACAGTTTACAGAAGCACCGTGAAGATTGGAAAATCTCATTTGACAGATGTGAACTCAAGTTAGTCGATTTTCAAGTGAGAACTTGCGTACACTCAACTGCTCAATTTCGCAAGAGAACGCACTTGTTGTCAACTTGCTGTGACAATATTCAAAGCCCGACTTCAAGGAAGTTCTAAAAAAAAATCACTTTTCTAAAGCGCTGTGTGCTACGATGGTATAACTTAGCGAACCTGCCGCAAGAATGTTGTGTATACAAAGGTAAGTTGGTTTATAAAACACATTGCAGCTGGATGAGCCTATATTTGTTCTCATCTCTTCTTGTTTAAAGCACCTTTTGTATTACCAAGGGTTACAGAAGCGATATTCGCGGCTTTTTGGCGAAAAATATTGCTTCGCTTAAATTATCATCCAATTGACAGTCAATAACATCTTTTAAGCGCGCTGACAAAATTTTAAAATTGGACCACAAACGTTTGACCAAACTCGTCTTTATGTGTTTAACCTCATTTCGAAGAAAATCCAATATATTGATCAGATGTATATTTTTTTAGAACTATACGACCATTGTACTTAGCATTTAGTAACACCGATGACTAGCGATCGCTCCATGGAGGAGAGATTCTAAACAACGCGATAGTTATCAACTTTGTCAGTAATTAGCAGTTAACACGAAAAACGTTTACCTAAACTTTCTAATTTTAAACGACTAAAAATTCAATTTTTATAACATTTCCTGAATAGAACTATTTACTGGGAACGCAGCAATAAATTACTTGTAGACATATTTAATATTCATATCTCTTTCTCCATCTCTAAATTCTAAAACTGGTGGTCAGATGTGTTCGAATATACAATGCGAAGCTCTGTCTGTTTGCTTCTTCGTGTTGGGTCGCAGTCGTAGCCACTAATTACTTTTCTTATCATTGCTGATTAACTGAGGCATTTGAATTTTGATTCAACTTCATTTTTGTCCTAAGGACCACCTGCCTTCACAACCCAGCTTGATTTTCGTGTTCCGAAATAACTTTCACTAGTTTCAACAGGAGTTAAATAGGTCGTAGCGTTAGTGTTTTTAAATTAGCTAATAGCAGTTATCCTGCGTTCGTATTTGTTCCTATAGTTCACAATATGCTCTGCTTAACACTCTTTTAAGACGAAAATCTAATTTTGAATTTACAAACGACGAGATACATAATAGATCAAAGTCATATCATGTAATATCGAGTCGTATCCTATCATGTGTTATCCCATATCGTCCTTTTTAAAAATAGTTGGCAGCATATTTTTTGGTACTAGAATTTCCCCAGAGTCAATATTTCGCTCAATCGGGCGTAACACATTTTTCAACATTTCTCGCATAAAATATTGAACTGTTTTCACTTAAGCTTTTTTAATCTTAAAAACATGAAATAAATACGTTGTCTGTCTTGTTGAAACCAATATTTCCCGCCTTTTCAAGTTTATTGACAATACACTTCGCGCCATTTTCCAAACTCGGGAGCGCATTTTCCCGCCTTTTCAAGTTTGTTGACATATACTTCGTGCCATTTTCCAAATTTGCGAGTGTGTTTTCCCGCCTTTTTGAAATGTTTCGCCGAGCAATTACGTGAGTAATTGTTTACTTTTGATAGAGATGGTTAGCAATGAAACTACAAGAAGAAAACGATACCAAAATAAATTTACAGTTTTTCATGAGTTTTTATAAACAAAAGAATATCTGCCAGAATACCTGCTCAGCCGATTGTAGCCTGGAGACGGCGAGAAAACGAACAGCAAAAGTTTCAGTTGCCTATTTATAAATTCTTTATTTCCAATATTTTTCTTTTATAAAATTTTGTATTTGGAAATAGCGCCTTTTAGTAAAATTATACTAGTGGTCTATCATGAATGCTGCATTCTGATTGGCTACGCTACTCATAGGCTATTGGTGATAGCCTACGATTGCGCATGATCATATTTGTCGTAAACATTAAAAAATTAATTTTAGAGCTTTAAAAAAAGATTTTTACTTCTGATTTTTGGCCAACTAGTACGATTTTACTAAAACAATTACCCCTCTCCCCCTCATGGGCTAGAAGCCAAATGGCCCATTCGGCCTGTGGCCTCATGGGCTATTGGCTTCTAGCCCATTCGGGCTCGAGGGATAATTGTTAAACAGAAGTTTGGTTCAAACTTGGTCTAAAGTTATCTTCGTCCTTTAAGTTTAGCTAGACATCTTACTTTTAGCCGCTTCAGTGCAGAGTTTCAAAGTGAGCAAGACTGTGCTAACAGCTTTAAATAAAATAAACGTTTTGAAATAAACAAAGAAAACTTTGAAATAGCTGGAATTGATAACCAAGTGGTACCAACATAATTACGTTAATTCTTTTCCCACATTGTGTTTGTGTTTTGGTTGTAAAATACGAACTTCGGATTGTTCAACAAGTGGGAAGATATAAGATCGATTTTACCACAACTTGGAACGGGAACCCTTCCGCGGTTTGCCAACTGCGATGCTAAAAATGTCTATTGAATAATGTAAAAAAACTGCAAAGTGTGCAATACGGGCGTGAGATTGAACATCATGGTTGAGTGATGGGCAGCGAAAGGCCTGTATAAAATTAGCCTCCATCACGCCCCTTTCAAGCATCGTGGCTCACCCGTTAATCTGTCGTTAACGAAAAGCGTTTTTTAACCTCCACTTACATTTAGTGAATGGATGTGTTTTTATCAGATGATTTTTGTATATCGTAGACGCACATCAGGAATGCGCTCCATTCACATGAATGAATATTTATTTAGTGATCGACGGATCCAGGGCACTCCCGCCTGCTAAATAGGGAGAGCCCTGGAACAAAATTGTTTCTCTCCTGTGTGTTTTGAAAGTCATTATGGCCGGGGATGGGCATTCTAATGTCCAGTCAGTCGTTAGCTAACATGTTCACGACAGACAGCGGACCCTTTCTAAACCGCTAAGTTACAAGTAAATGTTTTACTAAACGTCTAAAAGATGAACCCACCTTGAACTAGGCAGATATATAGCTCTAAAAATGACCCTAAAAGATACGCATAAATTCTGCACGGGAACTTGTTTCTGCCGGACCCTAAAAGGTACAACTTCGTCTTTAAAAATAGAAAGCAAACGTAATTCTTAGGGGTTTGCTGGAAATGCAAGAAAGAGCAGTGTTAGACATGCGTACTAATGATATATAGAGACAGCCGGTAAAATGGCGTTAAGGCCCAGCGGTCCAGGAGGAACTTAGCAAGTACGAAACCCTAAGAAAAGAATGAGTCTCAATGTTAACAGCTGTGGACAGCTGTTTCGGCCTTGTTAATAATAATAATAATAATAATAATAATAATAATAATAATAATAATAATAATAATAATACTACTACTACTACTACTACTAATAATAATAATAATAATAATAATGGTTATTGGATTAAGAACTTTACGAGTCTACAGAAGCGGATAACTGAGCAACTGGACGATTGTCTGCAGTTAAATAGCGTACCAGCTTGGCTAACAACCGGCAGAACTGTACTCATAGTGAAAAACAAAGAGTTAGGATCCATCGCTACTAACTTCAGGCCAATAACTTGTCTCCCTTTAATCTGGAAGCTGTTAACGGGTATCCTGGCAGATGAGTTGTACCAGCACTTGGAGAGCAAGGAGTTACTTCCTGAAGAGCAGAAGGGATGCCGCAGGGATGCAAGGGGAACAAAGGATCAACTGTTGATTGATAAAAAAGTTACTCAGCTTGTTTAGCTTTTTAGTTATTCTGAGTAACATTTACCTGAACTTCTGTATGGCATGGATAGACTTTAAGAAAGCCTCCACTCGTGGATCATCAAATGTATGGAGTGGCTAGTAATGTCACCAAACTACTGGAGAACAGCATGAAAGGCTGGAGAACGGAGTTATCCTCTGGAGGAG
>JAOBAT010008315.1:0-10467 GCA_026413305.1 Hydrozoanthus tunicans | reverse complement strand
TTAATGAAAACTTTACTCATTCTGAAGGCAACCAACCACTGCAAATTTTTAAAAATATTTCTGGCCATTTCACCCAATCCCTCGCCTGCAATACAAACACTACTGACTAAAATACCACAAAACGAAACAGCAAATTTGTGCCAGTTATTTGCACATTTATTTTTTGATATTGACAAATTTAATCTTGGGAATTCAAAATAAAATTATCCCTAGCTATGTACAAAAGAATCAATGGTATACTGTACTGATCTCTAATAGTCAATACATTTTAGGAGGGAGGACTTCAGACTTTTGGGTGCAGTTGTATAAGCTACAAACAAGTACCCTTCATTTGCATTCCTAGCTAACCCTTTAGCTGGTCTGTTTCACCCGGGTTGCATCAGCATAATACGAGCTGCTGTACATACACTAATATAATTTGTAATACTCATACACACATCTAAAGAAATCTGACATCGCCATTCAAATAGTCTTCCATCAAAGGATATGCTTCGACATTTGATTCATCATCAACATCCTCATCATCAGTGTCAGACAAGTCTACATCTTGGCTATCTTCATAAAAATATTCAGTTAAAAAATCAGGGTTCATAGGGTCAGTACCAGGAACAACACCCAACACTTTGCCTCTAAAACATTCTGCACACTCCCCTATCTCAAGCCTATGGAGGATGTTTGCACCAACAAAGTAATTTTTTGGAACTGAAATCAATTTCAAAATTTTCTTTTCAAGGGGCTCCATCAATTTAAATTTCCATTTTCCTTGAAAACCATATCTTATTTAAAAAAATGGGTTCCTACCATTTCCCTTCGTTTCCACAACAGTGCCATTAAACCAATCAGCTTCAACATTTTCATTCATTTCTTCCTCATGCTCATTGTCACCAACTTCTGTTTGGCACAGATGGGCCACACGCTTGCCCGTGGCTTTTCAACCATTAACCTCTCTAGCATACCAAAGTCTCGCTCAGGAACAACATTTGTTTTTAAAACACTTTTACTTTCTTTGTGGAGACTTTGGGATGTAGAGACCCCAGGCTCATACTTCCCCTCCTTCAAATGGTCTGACAGTGATCTTTTTGTCTTCACAACAAATGCCGAAAAAATTAATTCAAGGGCCTGCAAAGTTAATACATCTTATTCACTACTTTCTTCAATAAGTTTCTCTTACACTGTATCTTTGACAATAGAATACTTTGGGTCTTCAAAAATGACTTCAGACATCTTTATTAAATATGTATACATGTTTTGTACAGAGACCGATCCGCGTATAGCATAGCTAATCGTGGCGGATCGGTCAGATTAAAGAGTATATGATAGATAATATAAATATATGTATACATATTTTACAACAAGATATCTAAGTTAATTTAGAAAGAACAAAAGTGGCGGATAACGTAAATTAAAAGAAGAAAATGTTTAAATGGATTTTGAAAAACGGAATAAATGAAATGAAATGGCGGAAAAAGGGGGTGAATTCAACGAATAAAAGTACAGACATGAGGCATTGTTATTTATAGGAGGCAAAATGTCTGATTTTTAAAGGCAGCGCTTATATGAGAAATACCAAAGTAGTCATCGTATGATTTTAGTATCTCAAAAAAGAGCGTTGTGCAGCGTCTTTTTGAATGATTTTTTAGGTAGCTCTCTTAAAAAGGTTGGTAACCCATTCCATACTTTTGCTCCAATTCTTGAAAACACTTTTTGCTGGATTACTAGTCTAGACTGTTTTATATAGAACTTGTTCGATGCAGAAGATCTAGTATTGTAATTATGAATAGCGCTAGTCTTTGTGAAGAAGTTCAATATATTACTTATTCCCATTTCGAACATCGTGCATAAGGCAATAGACAGATTGAAAAAATTGGACGGTAAGACATCAGCATCTAGAAAGAGTGGTACAGCGTGATCTCTCCAACCCACAGAATACATGTAGCGAAGGGCTCGTTTTTGAAGTCGCAAGATCTTATCCAGGTAACTTTTACCGGCTCCTCCCCAGACCATAATTGCATAACCAATGTAAGGACTAATTAGTGACTGATAGATTTGTAAAAGAGTCTTTCGAGGGACAAAGTGTCTTAGCTTTGCGATCATTCCCACAGTTTTGCCTATTTTAATGGTTATATGTTCAATATGATGCTTAAAGGTGAGATTACTGTCGATCAACATTCCTAAGGCTTACTTGTAGCCCCTTTTCCATATCAATAATTTTTATTTTGGGTTCCGTTGCTAACTTTTTTTTATATGGGCGAAAAATGACAAAGTTGGATTTTTTTATGTTCAGTGTCAGTCGGTTAGCCATAAGCCAATCAGAAATCGTAGTAAGCTCGTGATTGACAGTAACCTCCAACGATTTTAGACTTTTGTCAGCATAAAGTATATTAGTGTCATCTGCAAATAAAAAAAAGCCCAATTTATCAGAAGAATACTGGATATTAATCATGTAAAGTAGAAATAGCAATGGACCAAGGGTCGATCCCTGGGGAACGCCACAGTTGACGGAGCCCCGTTCTGATACATGATTTTGGATTTCAGATGTCTGTTTGCGGTCGCTCTAGTATGAAGAGAACATTCATTTATTATTCCGCGGAACCCATAATATTGCAGTTTTTCATGTAGGATATGGTGGTCTACAGTATCGAAGGCTTTTTTAAGGTCGAGAAATATTCCACAGGAAAAGAGACCGTTATCCATGTTTGTTTGAATTGAATTAATTATGTCTAATATCGCATGTTGCGTAGAGTGGCACTTTCGAAAGCCATATTTGGCCTTGTATAATAAATCATTTTTTTCAATGAAAGAGATCATACGCGATACACAATTTTTTCAAAACTTCTGTTAAAATTGGATAATAGATATATGGGCCTATAATTGTTAGGGTCGTACTCGTCATCGGATTTAAAAACTGGCACTATTTTGTGACGGCTTCAGTTTAGCGGGGAACACCCCTTGCAAAATTGATAGATTAAGAAGAGATGCTAACAGCTGACTCATGATATCACCCGCACATTTTAGAAGCAGTGTCGGGCAGGAATACAGACCGTAGGCCTTGTTGTTTGGAATAGAAGAAATCTCAAATTGAACCTCAGCGGTTGTCACTGGCTGGAACAAAAACAACGTATCAGGAGATTTCGATTTTCAAAGGTAGTCTGGAAAATTACGGTGTGATTGCGGCAGTTTTTTCCGCAAGACGTCTACCAACGGATGCAAAATGAGAATTTAAAATATTCGCGACGGGTTTCTGGTCAGTCTATTACTCTCACTAGGATCTCTGAAGGTAGATAGTTTCTTTGTGGATTTTGTTTTACGGTGCAGTAGATTGTTGATACCTTCCCAGGCTTTTTTCATATTACTATCAAAAAACGTGGAATAATATTCTTTTTTGCTCAATCGAATTAAGACGTTGATTTTATTTCTGTATTGTTTGTACCTAGCAGTATCACCAGAAGCATACAGCTTATTTTTTACTTTAATTGACGTTCTAATTCCAGTGGTGATCCATGGTCTGGAAAATTGTTTTTGTTTACGCTTCGAAAGGATTTTGAAAGGTGCGTGCTTGTTAATAATTTTGTTTAGTTTGTTATAAAAGGAAGAAAATATTTTGTCCACATTATTGTTGTTACTGGCAATAAGTCCGTCCCTGTTTACTTGTGATAAATTGCGCTTGAAGATATCCGACGAGAACTTTGAATAGTCCCCGAACTTTTTTCTTTTTGTCAATTGGCTTTACCTTAGCGGAGGGCAATAAGCAAAACTGCGAAAAATGATCGCTAACATCCGAATTTATATTTCCACTAAACGCTACCTGTTCAGGGCTATTTACAAAAATATTATCAATTAGTGTTGCTGAATTGTTGTGGACGCGCGTGGGTTTATCAATAGTAGGAATGAGGTGACAGCTTAAGAGAGATGAAGGAAAACCGTGTGCGTGACGGCAGCTAGCACTTTTGAAGAGATCTACGTTGGTATCTCCCATGAGACACAACATTTTTCCCGAGAAAACAAACTTTTCAAAATATTTTAGAAATTCTTCTGGCGAATTATGCTGTCTGTAGACAATGCCGCATACAATGTTTTTTCCCCAGAGAATGCCGTATTGGAAGTTTTTTCTATGACATTGTATTCAAGGGATTCATCAATAAACATTTCAATACTTCTGGCCGACAGGAATGAAGAAACGTATACAAAATTATAGCCAGGTATTTTCGGAATAATTACATCCGAATTTGAATTTGTAATTTTTGTCTCAGTTATCCCAATAACATCAAAAAGGAAATCAAGTTCATCCAAGATCTGGCACTCCAGATGTTCTACATTTGCTCTGATACTTCTTACATTATTATGAAAAATTGAAAAGCTTTGTTTCTTATCGTGTTTTTTTAAACTATTTTTCGTTTGTTCAAACGTATGGGGCGAGTAGTATTTACTGCGTATATATGAAGCATTGTCATCCATATCTTGATGCACATTAGCATTAAGACTAAAATAATCTAAGTCATATAGACTAGGAAAAGTTTCGAGATTTCGTTTAGATTTCTTTGGACTAAGAAGGCTATTATTAAACCGGCCAACTAAAGTGGAAAGCTCTCCCGGTAACCGAAAAAGGGAGCCCACGCAAGGTGCACTTCGCTTCCCTTTCATAAGTTTTGTTTCTACGCGTCATAAGTAGTAATTTGTCATAAAGATACAATCATCGTACATAACATGTTCATAGAAAGGGAAAGAGATGCAAGTAGTCGTGCACCATTTAACTTCAAAATTGATAAAGCACTTGGAAATATACTTAGCTGTCTTTAAACCTCAGCGCTTCTAGATCACTTTGAGTTACAATGCGATGAAATCTCGACTGCTCCGTGTTACGAAGGAATATGGCCGTACTTTTCGCCTAGCAGAGCTTGAACTTGTGGTATTTCTGGAAGGATTTGGCAACCTGTAGAAGCTCTTGAAGCCTTGACCCATGCCGGGTCAACTAATTCGGTGTTTCTTCTTGCTGCTCGGACTCTTTCACGTACAATGCGCCTGCCAAATTTGCAGATAATAGGCATGTTTCGGCTCTGTTGGCCTCGGCGGCCATGCTGGGTGCGCTAGGGCACTCGAAGAGCGATATCAATGTCGTATTCATAAATCTCCTAATCCATTTTGTTAAACATGTCAACGTACAGCGATAACGTTTCATCTGCCTTCTCCATCTCATTCGCTTGCATGAAACCCATGATCTTAAAGTTATGTTGATAGCTATAGGCTATAGCTTCGTCGATAGTTGTCCACATTCGTCATCATGGTATTTAGTTTGGCCTTAAAATTGTCCATTTTGGTCATAGCTTCTTTCCTCCATGTATCAAGAGTGTCCACTGTGATATTTAGGCTTTGAACATCGTCTGTGGTCGAGCTTGTCCGCCATTTTGGCTTGAAGGTCTTCGTGTTCTGCCAGAAGATTTTTGAGCTGATTTTTTAGCTCCTCACGTTCTTTCCTCAATTGTTTTGTGTCGCTCATTATTGCCTATTTTATATTAACATCTAAAATACTAAAATTTAGCTGAACTGCATTTCGCAGTCGCTAAAAAAAATGTCGCCTGTCCACAACACAAGCAGTGTGCTCATCCAAGGCTCATACCAAAAGACCTTTCAGAAGAGAACTAGCATCTAGCATCCTTTCAGAAAACAACTAGTATCTTCAGCAACTACTTGCATGCATTTAAGAAGATGTTGATAATGACTTGACATTTCAAGAACATGGACAGACGTGTCTTCCGGAATGCGCCAAAGTGGGCCAGTTACAATTTTGGATATAAGGCCCTGAATACGACAGCCTGCTACAAATGGTTTGACTTTCAAATCATCATACACTGCTCCCAGTAGTCTGTTTTCAGAGTGCACATGTGAAGGTGCTCAAGAAGGTGCGAAAGAAGAAAATAAACTCCAGCACCATTATGAAATGTAATGTTAAATCTGTTCCCTCTAAAAGGGGATAGCGGCACACTGTCAACATGCTTTTCACTTTGCAAAAAAGTCAAAAAACAAACTACCTTCCCACTCTTTTCACATCCCTTTGCCTGCACAGATTTGCACACTGTGCTGATCAGCCGAAGGGTACCAGACTCCCATTTTGAATAACCTTTGTTTTCAGATTACCAACTTTGGTTTTTCCATATAACAAAGAATAAAAAACCTTAAGGGCGACTTCTGTTTGATCTGCCAAGCCAACAACAAAATGGAGTCCGCAAAAAAGTCGTTCATTTTAACTATTTTTTCCTGTTCATCTTCATTTAAGGCATCCCAACCATCAACAACACCAGGCAGCACACTTTCTCGATATTTCATGAAAAGCTCATTAAATTTCTTTTGGACGATACATCGATCTGACATCAAGTTTTTCACTGAATGAACAATTTCGTTAAGCTCTAAAGAATCATCAGTTTTTCCTTCTGAAGCCCTAATTCTAGCAATATCCTCAAGAATTTCTTTGAAAGTATTCAGTTTTGTTTCAGCTGTACCTTCATGCATCTCTCGTATTCCTAATACCCTGGTTTGGCAGGATGAGGTTGTAATATCAAACGTACCATAGGAATAACCAAATTTTGTGGTCCCATCACTAAGTTGCCTTTTCTCTTTTCCTTTCAGGAACTTAAGAAGATTAGGCCGAACATATGCAGTTCCGTACTACAGCATGGCTCTCCGTCAACTCTATCATTATACACATCCACAGCAGCTTCCGAAATTTTAGTTAATCTCTCTTTGTTGTGGCCATTAGCATCGTAATTACTGCCTATTACAAAGTTGAAGGTATGTAGAGATTGCTGTGTGCTTGTGCTATGCAAACATTCATCAATTCCACTCCGTTCAAATACGACCCACCATTGTGCCTGCTTGTTACCATCGTACAAGTCCTCTTCTTTTAAACGTGTCGTTCGGTCCAAAGAAACTGTACCTCCAGATTTCCTGGACCCTCATTTGTCGCTCCGTCTACTCGTATGCGTTCCACTTTCTTGCCTTCCAAATGGTTTGGAAACTTGTCCTCTAGCATGTTTAGATCTACATAATGCTGTGTAGGACATTTTGGAAACAGATAGTGCGGCTTCACAACTCCGGCACAGGCTTTTGCTTTGGTTCGGACTCCATGAATAGATAGGACGTGGTCTGAAGTACTGACTGATATGGATTTACGAAGTCTCGGTCCTGGTGGTGAGAGAGGGACTATCGACAGTACTTATAAAATTTCCTTGACGATTGGTGAAAGTTTTATCTAATCTAAATCCGGCCTGGTCATCTCTGTTCAACAGAACTTTGTCTCTGCCAGCTAACCTTTAAATTGCATCAAGCCTTTTATAGAAAGCACTGGACCAGTGAGCATCAGGATTTAATTTGACAGAAAAGCTGTTACGGGACATTTTTAACGAGACGAAACGGCGAGACTTGAATCGAACTGTATTTTACTGTATTTTGTCAAGTGACGTAAAACAACAGTTCTTGGTTTACGTAGACGAATAAACACGACGAGCCGAAGGATGGAAATAAACTAAAAATCTAAAAACTTGGTTTTAAGTAAAATAGAATGTCACGTAACAGCAGAAAAACAAAAGAAAGCGCGGGAAACGAAAAACTTTAGATAATAATACACTTCTTTAGGCGGTGGCGCCGTTACAAAAGCCTTTCCGGAATTCGCGGCAGGTGACTTCAGCAACCCCCTTGTACCTCTTAGCAGATATTCGTCTTTTACTTCGAATGGCACACAATTGAACGACGGTTCCATATCTGATTTTGCTCTCATACTTAGCTTGTAGATGTTCATGAATTCTCTTGTAGGTAACTTTCTTGCCTCTTCTGTGAGTACCACCAAATGTAAGCACGCCTGTTCTTCTCCATGCATCTGCTCCCACTCTTGGACTTTACGAAATCCTCTATATCTTTACCAACAGTTGGCAGTCTGGATAACCTATCCGTCGGATAAGTGCTTTTTGTTTTCGGCAGTTAAACTATAATGAAAAATGTTGCACACCGTTTTACTCACTTTCTAACAAAGGGTAGGGAAATCAGCAAAGAGTCAAACAATCTCTGATTTTATTAGGGTGACAATTAGCTTATCTAGGCTTTGTACAGCTGGGCCTAGGTGTTTAGTATCAAAAAAATCCTAAGCTAATAAACATATCTCATGACACAAATACTGATAAACTCAATTTACTTCAGTGCACTTAAGTTTTTTTTTTAATTTAAGAACTTGAAAGCATTTCTCAACTTTAAGTCATGTAGTCTTAAGAAAAATATACAATGACAATGGGTGGCAGTTTAGTGGAGCATAATTCTTTTAAAAATTTATATTTACAGGTGCTAAAACATCGAGCTCGTACTTGGAGTAAACGATCTCTATATTTGAATAAGAAAATAAAAATTCACAAAATTTCGGTGAAGTATTTAAGTACTGATGTGATACTGTTATTATCAATTGAATTGTATTTGTTTCAAGATCTTGATGAGTTCACTCAATTGTAAACTGTCTTGACCAGAGTAACTATTAAAGCTGGTTCAGCCACAATCAAAACATTAGTGCAGTTATTTTCAAACTAACAGGTCACTACTCATTTGCAACTTTCTTGATAGGCTAGTCAAAACTTTCTTCACACATCATCACTTGAGTATGTCTTGTTTTGATGATAATAATAATAATAATGATAGTTTATTTAAAATTTTTACATATAGCAGTGAATTTCGTAAAAATGTACAATATTTAAAATCGCATATTGAGTTACTAAAATATTACATTAAAAATTTACCATAGCCGGAAAAAAACTATTCCTAAAACGGTTTGTGCGAGCTTTAAATGACTGAAAGTGACGTGGCCTTCTCAAATTATACCTATTTACATTTTGTTTGGGCAGGAACTGAGATAGCTTATGCCTACTGTCAAGCATTACCGAATTAAGGAGCTTCTCACACAGACTAGAGCGTCTATCCTTCAGGATACTAAGATTTAAACGAGATTAGTTCGCCTGGTACGATACATGTGGGTTGATAATAGATAAGACACGTTTCTGAATACGTTCTATATAATCACTTAGATAAGCAGGTAGACTATGGTGGAAAACTGGTGCACAATATTCTAAAACGGGACGAATGCATGTACAATAGAAATTGAGAATGTCCATTTGCGGAACACTTGCTCTTTTGAGTAACTTGATGAAATATAGTCTTTTGTTTGCCTTCTTGATTATTTCAGTGACGTGGTTATTCCACTGTAACGTGTCTGTGATGGTGACACCTAGGATCTTAACATTACTGACCACATCTAGATCCAAGTTATTAATCGAGATAGGGGAAAAGGACTGTTTAATTTTCTTAAAGTCTCTTGTCAGCTCTTTGCATTTGTCCACATTTATTTGGAGCTTGTTGTAGCGTGACCAGAGTGCTACCGTATCCACAACTTCTTCGATGCTACTTTGACCGTCCTTGGGGATCACTTCGGCCAGAGTAGTGTCATCGAAGTATTTCCACATCCGTACGTTAGAGGGACTGAGATCATTAATCACGAGGACAAACAACCAGGGGCCAAGCTTGGTACCCTGGGGCACGCCAGATGGTATGGGTCCCCATTCTGAGAGACAGTCGGTTGAGAATTTCACGCCTTGCTGTCTGTCCATTAAAAAATCACAAACCCAGCGAGCGACACCAAGTGGTATACGAAGAGACAAGACTTTATTGACTAGTGTTGATGGTCTGTTAGGTCAAATGCCTTCCTGTAGTCCAGTTGAACTATCCTGACCGCGGCGTTAGTTGGTACCCCGTCTGGCCCCGAAGCAACTAATTAGCAGCTGGCACCATCAATGATAATATTAAGACCAAAAAGGCTAAAACTGTAACAGGTCTATCCATTTGCGCCATTTCTTAGTATTGTTTATATATTTGTATTTGAAATAATTATTTTATAGTATGAACTTAACAGGATATTATCCTTTGTCCAGCTTGATACACTTTGACATGCCAATAATTTCAGGTCCGACTGTCTGAGGTCAATATGATATATAATAATAATGATTCTTAATCAACTTATTCACTCAATTTGACAATATAACATTTTCAACACTCTTGGGAATGTATGTTGTGAGGACAATAAAACTGTAAAAAAACATGAAGCATTCTCCAAGCATAAATCTCTTCCTAGCAGCGACTTTACCAAACCTTGTTGTCAAGTGTATGGAGCAATCTTCAAAACAGACCCAACCATGCACACATGCGTATTATATGAATGCACTAATGTAATACAATAAATAATAATAATCAAAATAACAACCCAGGCAAATCCTATACTCATTGTCTGAGTTATTATTTTTATTAAGTAATGGTCCGCCTAAGAACTAGGCAGCCTCCCATTGTTCTGCAGCATTGCGCTTTTCCCACACCAGAATGTTTAAATTTTCATTCTGCGAACACATCAATTTGTATACAACATAGTTTTAAAGTAAAAAGCAGTAAAAC
>JAOBAT010008304.1:0-10468 GCA_026413305.1 Hydrozoanthus tunicans | reverse complement strand
CCCTCCCCTCTAAAGCTCTTAGCAACAGGGGGCTTAGTTGCAAAATCATCGTAAGAGCAATGATTGTTAAAAATCTGCATGAGATCAAAGCTTGAGAACTTAAATAATATACATCTACATTATCACCTGGCTATCATGAAAAATAGGTAATTTCAAGCTCTAAAGGATAAAACTTAATCAAAATTCCACACCACAATTATCACAGGTATTTGTTCTTCCCCTCTTGAAATGATACATGTCTAGGTTAGCAAGTACTTGCTTTGAAAAAAATCTTAAGAAAAAGTTTGAAAGAGTTTTATGTAACTTCTTCATTTTTAGGCAAAAAACCACAAGGAGGCAAAAAATTATTATAAGCAATTATTTCATAAAGCAAACTCTCTAACAAGTCTTTTACTAGATTGCTTTGTTATGAAGCAATACCTTTTCATTTAAAATGATCGACCTCCACTGGCGGCAAACAAGAGCACAATCTAACATCAAGTCCATCATTGGCAACTGGCAAAAGATATTTTCAACGACTTCATTTGGAAGCTGGCAAAATAAATTAACTTTCTCATCTTCACTGTCCCCATCATCATCTTCATCCGAATCAGCACCAAGCAAACCAAATGTAAATACTTTGTTTTCATTTTGTTCTTCGCTTTCATGTGGCTTTTGCTCCTGGGAAGACTGTAAACTTTCAGCAGCAAGCAAAAGTTCACTGTCACTCATATCATCATCAAAGGAATAATCGCCCCAATCTTCATTACTATTATCGTGACCTTTATCAGACATTGTTGGTTCATCATTCTTCTCAAGTCCATCATCTGTTTGAGCAGTACTACATTTTGATGAGCTTGCAGTTGGTTGCTTGGACTTACAATAATTTGTTTCTGTTAAAATATTCTGCCGCGTGAAATCATCTCCACGCTCCCCGAAGCAATGTTTGGTTTCCAAATCAGCTCTAAGGGTTTGTTGTTTGTCAGCTGGTTTCTCAAGGCAGCTGATGTCCTTCCTGTCGGTTCCTGTCGCTTCTACCGTTGTAGCACTACTCGTGGTGCTGGCACATGCGAGGATCGGCTGCACAACAACTTCATTTGCCCTCTCCATGGTGAATGAGAAACGCAACTCGTCAGAGAGCGCAAATTCAGAAAAAACTATTGCTATATTTTTTTCACTTTTTGCTTATCGCCCAACATTTCGTAATCGTTACATTACTAAGAGGAAAATTGCTCTGAGAAGGCTCTGCGAAAAGGGAATAGATTATTTATGTCTGTCACATGGCGCCGATTTCTGTTATGGCCGCCATATTTCCCATTGACTTGTGAGGCCTGGGCACTTCCGCTTCAGGGTTTCTCCCTCGACCTAGATTCCCTCAAACCCAGAGGATAAAATTTTTTAAATATCGTGCTTGGCTAAGTCTGTTCCTACTGCCTTCCGCGGACAGGGATGTTTTGAGCCGCGGTTTGACTTGACTCTAATCTCTCATTAGAACATTATTAAATTTTTGAATGAGTATTCCGCTTATTGGCTGAAATCACCATTTTTTACTGCAAATCAAAAAAAGTTTCTTAAGCTTTCAGAAAATACATGCTTTTGGTTGCTTCCATTGTTCACTTGCTTGCTATTAAATAAAAACCTGATGTGTTTAATTACAGAGGACCGACAAACTTTCCTTGGCACCTGACCGCCGGTTGATAGACAAATACCCCCGGGGGGGATAATCCCTATATTGTTGTGGTAGGTATGAACGTCGTATATTTTTAGGAGTTAAAATTGCCAGCCCGGAATTTTTTGGGAGTTGTAAAAAGAAATCTTGTGCGAAGCCAAGAGCCTGGTATTTTTTAGGGTTTAAAATCGCCAAGCTTTTGGACTGCTTGTAGTCTCGTGTTTTAGCAAACGTGTGTACTGATAAGAAGTTTTGAAAGACGTTCTTTGGCAAACGTTTTACTACGCGCGCGCCTTTATTCACTGTATATCACGTTTAGCACAACACGAGGGGACTTAGCGCCGATCCGCTAGCTTCCCAGGGGAAATTTTCAGCTTTCAATTGGTATTTTTTAGGGTAATTTTAAAACCGAGAAGTATTTTATGGCAGAAAATTTTTCATCCCTTGGCGTTTTTTAGGGTATTTTGGGGTCTTTTCCGACGATCACCCCTACCCTTTTCACCCCGAAGTACCCCCCGGGAAGAACCGCGTCTTTGGCACTCAGTTGTGCCCCCCCAGTTTTCGAAGGCTTGCTACGGCCCATGTAAGCGCCATATGGTATCTGTGTAATAAAATTCAATATGCAACGCAAAACAAACAAAATATGTTATGTTGCAGTCTAAAAATTCTATATTAATTATCATTTACTTTCTCTTTCCACAGTTTGGCCGGAAAAGGTTCAAACCTTGCTTATTTCCCTACCACGTCAGCGCGGTTAACCTGAACACGGTTTTAATGAGTACAAATGTTTCGTATACAAGTCCTATATATTAAACATCTTTTAAGGTACACATTGTCGATCGGCAAGTTTATGAGTAATAACTGATCATTCAAAGTCTATTCGACAAAGACTGAACTTTCGTTGAGATACTTCAAAGTTATGTAAGCTAAACAGCCTGAAAGACTAAGTTTTTCTCGGGTTCGTGGCCATTAATATCCCCGATAGCATTAAAAATTAATTTAAAGTCGGATGAAAGTCTTTGACTCCCCCTGGACAGGACAGTATTAAATCTATCTCTATAGCTGGTACTTAGCTTATTCATACAGCTAAGTCGATTGAAACAAGTCGGGTAAAGTGTCTTGCTCAAGGACATAACACAGTGATCTGACCGCGGCTCGAACTCGCGACCCTAGGATTACGTGTCGAGAACTCGCATTAACCGCTTAGCTAATGTGCCTGCGATCATTACTGTCAGCTATCAGTCAAAGAGTCAGCAAACAAAAGACCACATTTACTTGGCAAAACAAACAATATCTATTTGTTAGTTAAGATTATTGCCCATTTAATTGCTTTTGCTTTGAGTCACAACCAGGTTAATTGACAAGGTTTTCTTTCGTAATATCAATATTCATATAAATAAGGAGTGACTTCGCATGTCACCTAAGACAAAGTTTAACACTAAAAGATATCTTATAAATAAACCATCGGATAAAGAATCGACAAAACTGAATATTGAAATGACAACATAAAAGAGCAGATTAAAACTTTTGTCAAGTGATAAATCTACACCTTTTCTATCTCAACAAAAAGTTTAGCGACAGCAAATTTCTAAAATGATGTTATCAAACGTCAAATAGTCTACAGTTTTTAGCCTGACAAGTTTGACACTCAATTTAACTGTATAAAAGCTTGATGGAAATGTGCCTAATTTGAAAGACGTTTCTTACTAAAAGGGTAAAGAGTTTTTCAAATCTTTAGAACACTCAAAACCGCTTGGGATTTTTTACATTGCAGGTGTATTTTCAGAGGCGAGAAGTTTATATCATTCTCGGTCAGTGTTGAGGTTTTAAGACCTCTTTCAATATAAAACTTTTCGGTTTGAAATGTTGGTTATTCAGTAAAGCCATTATCCATTTTGTATATGGTTGAAATTGAGAGCACGCAGATTAAATTATATTCTGGGCGGTTAAAGTCCTAAAAAAGTTTAAACGAAGCTAATTGTGGCACAAAACTGTAGCTGTACTAACCTAAATGATATGCTTTGAATTTTTACATAAAAAGGCAGACAAAAGTGGCCGGCAAAAGCAGAAGTATCAACAAAAATTCATAAACTAATAAATTAGAAATAAGCAGCTTTTTATAAGACCTGTGATGAAAAAAAGTCCGAGTTCTTTCAAAAGCACACACAACGCCTTAAGCTCTACTACAAAACAGCTCGGACGAAAATAGATATCTTTATATCACACGACACGATCTGTAAGAGGTATAAATATTAACGTGTGACATTCGTAAATAAAACAAATTAAGAAATTATGCAAAATAATCTTACCACGAACCTATTTTAGTCTTTACTTTTTATAGCATCCATTTTGCAAGGTAAGTATATTTCGTGTAGTTTCTTCACTTTTTACGTGCTATCGATTTTTTTTCTTAGTTTCGATTCACAATCGTTTAACCTGTTTTTTTTTCTTACTTTAAGATTTTTTGCAGGATTCTTTTATTTGCTTTTCTGCAACTCACGCTTAGGGTTCGATACCTCTAACTTCCTCTCGGGCGATAGACTTCCCAAAGTGCAATTTTTAGAAGAATTGTTGCCAGGGGCAGAGGTCGCGCGGTGGCTTTGTAAGCAATGAATTGTAGTCAGGGGCTAGCGCACATTAACAAATTATCCGAGCCGATCTCGATTTTTCTCTTGCTGTTATATGTTTATTCTATTGTTGCTTTAATCAAACTCATTCCAGATCAATCTTGAGTGATTTTTGCCCAGAGGTCAAAATTCACACAAACGTATAGTTTTTTTAAAAAATATTTGATATCTTTTGTTTCTGTTTGGTAAAAACTGCCCTTCGATTCCTTCGACCTCACGGAAATTCTTTGAACAAGTTGTCACACAAGAACAAACAAAAATATATAATTTAGCCTGCATCAAAGGTAAGTGAGCACAGTTTCCATTAGTCCTTTCCGAAAAATTGCAAAATGCAATTATTTAGATGTTTATGACCAACATTAGTTAAAAAATTAATAGAACAAAAAAATGCTTCCCACAGCCATTATAATGGTTAGTTTGTAAAACGCTAGTAATAAATGTCTATCAAACCGAGAATATAGCCATTAAAAACTTTGCGATGGGATGGATTGTCAAGTTTATAGGCGAAGAAGTGTCGAGTGCTGTTAGGCCAGCTGCCGGTTGAGATGAAGAACCCGTCGCCTTGATGATTGATTTATTTCAAAAGAAATTTAAAGTCTTTTTTACTCAATTCTATTTCAAACAAACATGATGGTTTACAGCAACTTAACATTGGTCATAGAATGCAGAAATTTATGAAAGTTTAATTACGTCTGGTTGACGAGTTATACTTGTTGACGGACAAAAAACTAAAACGTTAACGAGTTTATAATCTTCGACTTCATAGCGGGTAAGTGCAAGTCTGAGCTGAATAATTTGACAACAACTGCTGTTCATTTAAGGCCAAATCAGGAAGCCACGAATGTATTCCTAGCTAATTTTTAGTATTAACCCATGTTTGAATGCCCAGATGTGTACATATATACCTCTTCCGTTGCTATCTTTAACTTTAAGCCTTTCAGTTACTTTGGGATATGACTCAGGCGCCGCATTTTATTAAAACTGTAATACTTCCAGTATGTGCAAGTATATCTTGTAATCGTTAATGAAAAACGTCGCAGTTTCTCACTTTCAATTCTCCATTTTTTAATTATCAAGTGTGCCTTTGCATCCTGTAATGTTTTTACTAGCAAGCAAACTTTTGAACTGAATATAGTTTTTCGTGCCTTATTTACATACTATTCAATGGAGAAAATGTTAATAGCACCTGGGGTCTTGACCTAATCCTCGTGCATTCAGTTCGTCACTGAATTCGCAATACACTAGTCGATATGAAAACCGGCCTGTGACCGCGAAAAGGCAGTTTACTACTTCTTTGTTATCCGACATGACGTGGTACTTTGTTTTTAAGGTCGTTTTCTTATAACTGTCGGCGGCGTAGTGTTCAACTCGTAATCCTAGAGTCGCAAGTTCGAGCCCCGGTCAGACCACTGTGTTGTATCCTCAGTGGGCAAGACACTTTAGCCGACTTGTTCCAGTCGACTCAGCTGTATAAATGAGTACCAGTCCTGCTGGGGGCTAACCTGCGATGGATAAGTGTCCTGTCCAGGGGGAGCCAAAGAATTTCATCCGCTTAGCACTTCAGAAACCGGAGATAAGCGCCGGCCCTATGAGCCACTTAGGCTCGACAAAGGTTTTAGCTTTCATATAACTATAAGGCTGTAAAACCATCAAACAAACTAATGAGAGACACTGCTTGCTAGCTAGCTCGCCACTGTCAAACAAACTGTCAAAACGTTTTCAGTTTTGCTCGCGTTCCAAACAAAGTTTGGAATAAGAAGCTAAAAACTTAAACTGCTTTTAACTAATAAAACTGGTTACAGAAAATTCGCGTGAGTAACAAACATAGCAGAGAAATAGCTAGTCTACCTTAGTTTTAATTGGTTCAATTAATTGATATCTTCTTTTAATCCTACTGGTGTATGTACGAGCAAAATTGCTTCATCGGATATGCTTTGTTGACCATAAATAAGGTTTGTTTTTTGCTTTCGATTTTCAACATGGTGTACAGATGTTCGTTGCTCTATAAGCAACTGCGTTTAAGACCGATATTTGAAAATGATAAAAAACGCGGTTACCGTGTTGTTCACTTTTTGAAAGCCGCACTCACTATTAAGCGTTCTAAAGAGACGCGATGAACACACTTCTGTCAAGTTTAGTTTTGGAAAACACTCAGGTTTTTTCCCCGAAAACTCGAAACCCTCAATTCAACCTGGCATTGCGTTCAAGATTTAGAAATTATGTGAAAAAATGGTGCGGCTTAAAAGTAAATTAGTACGATATGTTAGCTGTCAAAAAGCCTAATGGCCTGTGCCGCGAAAATGCACGTACGTCGTGTCCCAAATGTTACGAGTTGTAATCGCATCCTTGAAAAATAGGTTCTCAATGCTCAACCGCGGAGTCGCATTGCAGTAACTTTCTTTCGTTGCTTTCTTTTTCCGGAAAAATGAATGTGAAAGCACTTTTAAAGCGTAAATGTTTTGTGGAAGATTTTTAGTTGTCTCTGTTTACACAATCAAGAATATTGCTTGTACAACTGCTTGCAGATAAATGTTCATACACAGGATTTGCTTTAAATGTTAAACGTACAAGATAATTAAAATCGCCTTTTGAATTCATTGAACAGGGCCACCGTTTGAGAGAGGATATACCTTATAAGAATATCGAGGCTGAAAATCGCGAAAATTTGAAAATATTTTAAGAATATTGCTAAGGCTGAGATTTTGTTAAGAATATAATTTCGTGCAACATATAAATATTTGGAAATTCTAAATATTTTTCCGTAGAAAATGTCAACGAACGACAATTTGTTCAAAACCCCGATTAGCTTAACTCAGGGTTAAATTTTTCGATTTTTTCTACAACGCTCCCCTCCGGGGGAGGGGTTATAAGGACCCCCTTTTATTAACTTTTGATTAATAACTTCTGGTACGATCTTCAATGGTTCGAAATTTCACGATACAAATTTTACTGATCAGTATCATTTTCGGTTTTTGTCTTTCCCTCTTTTTGTTTGGATCACAGCATGGATAACAAGAATCTTGAGTTAAGTACTGAGTAAGTTTATCCATATTTTGTTTGCTGTTGTCAGCTTTTAACGTTTTTTCAGAAAGTTCTCATACCCCCGTTTAATTGGGCCTTCCCGTTTGTTAATTTTTTTTAAGAAATTTCTCGTTTTCCCGTTTATTTCGACCTCCGTTTTCTATCGAAACTCGATTGTTTGATAACTAGAGCGGGTCTTCGTGTTATTTCTTAACTGAGAACAGAATGCTTTCCGTGTTGAAATCTGCAGGTTACCAAGATGCTAGGAACTGAGTTCTGTGCCTCGCTTTCTCTGCTGCAAGCACTGACAGTGTTTGCTGTACTTGGGGTCACAGCTGTAGCAACTGGTAAGTAAAGCTTTGCAGCGGTTATACCATGATATAAAAAAACAGTAATTTTGCCTGTTTGCAGTTGCGGCGTATCAGTACCCGCTCCGTCATTTCACGCTTGTGTGCAGACGCGGCGTATCAGTACCCCCTCGGTCATTTCACGCCTGCGTGCATGCAGACGCGGCGTATCAGTACCCGCTCCGTCATTTCATGCTTGTGTGCAGACGCGGCGTATCAGTACCCGCTCCGTCATTTCATGCTTGTGTGCAAACGCAGTGTATCAGTACCCGCTCCGTCATTTCACGCTTGCGAGCAGACGTGGCGTACCAGTACCCACTCGGTCGTTTCACGCCTGTGCGTGGAAGCGGCGTATCAAGACCCGTTCGGCCATTTCAAGCATGTGTGAAGACGCGGCGTATCAGTACCCGTTCGGCCATTTCACGCATGTGTGAAGACGCGGCGTATCAGTAATCGCTCGGTCGTTTTACGCATGAACGTAGACGCGGCGTATCAATACCCGCTCGGTCAATTCACGCGTGTGTGAGACGTGGCGTGTCAAAACTCGCTCGATCATTTCACACGTGTGCGAAACGCGGCAAATCAATACCCACTCGGTCATTTCACAGCTGTGCGAGACGCGGCGTATCAATACTCGCTCGGTCATTTCACGCTTACTAGCAGACGCAGTGTATCAACACCCGCTCGCCCCCTTGCTAGCCCAGTTGGTAAGGCGCTAGTCAGTTGTAAGGGAGGCCCGGATTTGATTACCGGTGCCGGACCTTCACTCAGGGTCTTAAAATAACTGAGGAGAAGGTGCTGTCTTTGCTTTAACAAATGTTGCGCGTCTTCTCGGATAACGACGTTAAACCGTAGGTCTCGGGTGGCAGACTCGCAGGGGAATTCGAGTCCTGTTGCCTGTTCTCTTGTGAGTCAAAATGTCATGAACAAAACTAAACAAAACGCGGTTATAATGTCGTTTATAAGTTTTTTGGTTTACAATTTTTGTGGGAATGATTAACATGTTTTTTTTCTTAACAGAAACCTGCGTAGATCAGAGCTCGTGGTTTGTCTGTAGCTGGACAAAGCTCTGGGGCTGCGGACAAACCTATTCCCACGTAAAATGTGCAAAAACGTGTGGCTATTGTGCGAAAGGTAAAACGTCCGATGCTTATATATTGTGATACTACGTTTTACTTAGATTGAGATATTACAATAAAGAGTTTAGGCAGTCGGAAAATAGATAATGCTTACGTGAAGCATGCTCTGGATGGCTGTTGCTCTTTAGCCGCGCAATCGATTCAATAATCATTGAACATTTTAAAAACATTGCTTAATTACAACATTCACTCTCTTTTCATGAGAACATACTTTATAAGAATATCGAGCCTGAAAATTGCGAAAATTTAAAAAATATTTTAAGAATATTGCTGAGGCTGAGATTTTGTTAGGAATGTAGTTTCGTGCAACTTATAGACTCAGAAAGGCAACGCCATGCTGGTAGGCACATTCTATTGTCCTGTATTCTAAGAATATTTAACGAACATTTTCAGCCTCAAAACGCCAAAAAATTAAGAATCGTGAGCCTGAGTCTGAAAAACATTGTTATAGTAAGCAAACGTTTACGCGTGTTTTCTAAGTCCAACCAATGCGAGAAATAGCTGCTGCCAATGTTAAACCAGTTACCGTTTCCCCGATCCTCCCGAATAGGTTTTTGTTATGAAGAGCAAGAGTAAACTTTGGCTTATGCTCAACGTTCTAATCTTTTTTGAGCAAATTGAAGGTCAAAAAGTTCTCATTTTGTTCTTAATTGCCATATATTTTTTATGGCTGAAGCAAAATCCTTTTATGTGAAACGATAGTTAAGGCGACATGTGTGTTCGGGCGTAACATGTCATTTAAGGTAATCTAAGCGCCACTGTTCTTGTTAGCATTGTTCTCAATAATAACAACTTTACCATCGATAATCAAAACATCAATTATTGAGCTAGAAATATTCGAAAAGTTTTTGTCTGAAATTTAATTCCGAGAGTTTTTGTATTAAAGGCGCCAAAAGGTTGCTATTGATTGTAATCCCCCTTTCAGTTGTATGCTTATGAAGCAGAACGTAAACAATGACTTCAGCAGAAACTCACCAATTTCTACGAAGAGTAAACACACTTTTTAGTTGTTCCTGATCTTCTGGTCATATCTCAGGTGCAACCACTACCCCTAGTTCCCAAGCCACTCTCCAACCTACCCAGGCACCACAGCGCGCGTGCGCCCCTCCAAAGTTACCCGCCAGCGTGGCCCGATTTCGGGACAAGACAGCCACTGGTAATGTTGTGTTAACACAGGAGGTCCATTCCGAACTGGAATGCGAAGATTTTTGCCTCAGAACCCATTCTTGTGTGGCATTCAACTATCAGTACGAAGCAACGAGTACAAAAAAGTGTCAACTACTTGACAACATTGAAGGAAACAAGGATGCACCCGGGTTTAGCTGCACGTTGTTTGATCGTGATTATGTTGAAAAGGTAGACGTTTGGAACCTTTTTTTCTCGTTATTTTTCGTTTTCTCAAATTCTTTTTCATCCATCCATCTATCCATCCATCCATCCATCCGTCCGTCCGTCAATCCGTCCGTCCGTCCATCCATCCATCCATCCATCATCCATCCATCCATCCATCCATCCATCCATCCATCCATCCATCCATCCATTTGTCCGTCCGTCCGTCCGTCCGTCCGTCCATCCATCCATCCATCCATCCATCCATCCGTCCGTCCGTCCGTCCGTCCGTCCGTCGTTCCGTCCGTCCGTCCATCCATCCACCCAGCAATCATCCTACCATATATCCTTCCATCC
>JAOBAT010008293.1:0-10470 GCA_026413305.1 Hydrozoanthus tunicans | reverse complement strand
CCTTGATATTTGCTCCTGAAATTCAGCTTTTTTGAAAAAAGGTGGTGGGTGGCGGCTAATACCCCCCCCCCCCAAAAAATTGGGTCCCTAGGGTGGACCGTTGTTTTGACCTCTTCCCTTAAGCGGATAAAGAATCTTTGACTCCCCCTGGATAGGACACTAATCCATCGCAGGTTAGCCCCCGGCAGAACTGGTACTCTTTTATACAGCTGATCATGAGTCGACTGGAAGAAAGTCAGGTAAATTGTCTTGTTCAAGAACACAACACAGTGGTCTGACCGGGGCTGGTGTACTCGCGGCCCTAAAATTACGAGTCGAACACGCCAACCGCTCGGCCATTGCGCCGCCGACTATGTTTGGGAAAGGGCTCGTGAAATTCTTTTGCAAATGAAAGAACATGGGTGTCGGGGGAAGCAAAAAATTATTGGAAGGCACGTGAAAATTGTAATAGCTTAGTAAAACCTGATAATCCTATTCAAAAGTTACTTTTGTTAGGCAGGATTTATTTGGGGGGGGGAGGGGGGTTGCAACCAAATTATTGGGAGCCAGCATTGACGCATGAATACCAGCGTTAGTCTAGTGTTCTCACGTGATTCCATGAGTTAACTCCTCCATAAACATGAACACTAGATCTTGTGCAAATTTGCGACAACAGAAAAGACCGATACAGCAAAACCTAATCCTTTGTTTACGTCACAAACTCTGAATTGGGTAAACAATACACGAGAGACGCAATTCGATGAACAAAGACCTGTCCTTTGTCGATCCTTCTGCGTTTTTTTACGTTGTTGGCTACAGATAATTTTTCCTTTTATACCTAAGGATAAATAATCGCAAAAGGTAAAAAAAATTATCTTGCCTCAGGTAAGAAAAACGGCCTTTGAAGTAGTTTTCATCTCCTGAAAGACAAAGCAAACAACGCAATATTTTTGTCAAAATATCTTTCTGCATCATTACTGCGCGCTGCTGACAAATGTAAGCACCGACACACAAATTAAACGGTTGGCTTTGAATTTCTTACAATTGTAACTGCTTGTAACAATGATGATAATAACAGCAAGAAGAAGAAAAATCATCTTTATTGATGAAAATTTGAAATGCTTCCTCAACAAAACGAGTCGACTCGTGATACTGAAACAAACAGAAAGTAATTGTAGCTCCACTAAATGCCATCAATAGTTGCGCAAGTTTGACTTTTTATCATTAGTTAAAGTTGAGCTTATGCTCTTACATGCAAATTTTGAAAGACAACTGAACAATAGAAATTTCCGGCAGGCTACAGCTGGCCCTATCGCATTCATCTACGAAGGGATGACAATAACTGTAACTAAATTCTTTAGTGCCAGCAATTGAAATTAGGGAATTCTTAGGATAGCAAGACTGAGCCAGGACTTTTATCCGGGTTTAATCCTTTTGAGGCCAGCAATTCAACTTGCCGTGTTTCTTGATTCCGTGCGTCTTCATGACAAGTAGGCTGGCTTTGGCTTAAATGACACAGCTTTTTGGACGCGCTATAATTTTCCTAGTTGTAAAAACAACGCGATAAATCTGTTATGTGAACCAAAACTTCTATTCAGCAAGTATCTCAACGATCGCGAGAGAATTACGACAGTTGCCTTTCTATTAACCTTGTTTAAAGTGCCGGATCCAACGTAAACAGAACCACTTAGATTGCTGGCTGACTGACAGGCTAAATGAAGCTCTTTACCAATGGGTCTAACCGAACAGACACTGTTAACTCGGAAACAGCTCTGGTATTTTGGTGCACTATGTTTGGATTGGTGGCAGCTGCAATCGTTTTGAGTAACGTGCTTACAATTGTAGGATTCAGTCGCATGCGACATTGTACTCAAGGGAAAAAGAATGGGCACCTATTTCTTCTGAATCTTGCCGTCAGCGATTTGCTTGTTGGAGTTACCGCGGTTCCTATTTACACATACATGTTGGGAGGAAGCGTCGGGCTGTCGCCACATACAGTTCGTACAGTCTTTAGATTCTTTGACATTATTTCGGGTTTAGCTTCCCTGTTTTCGGTAACCGCTGTGTCTTTGGAGAGGTTCTTCGCGGTGAGATGGCCGATAAATTATCGTACGCTGACGTCCACACAATACCACGTTGCAATTACTTGTACATGGGTGAGCGCTGGGACCGCAGCGGCTCTAAACGTTTTGAATTTGTTCGGAGCCGTTATGCAAATGTATTTCGTATCAGTTGCACTCGCTGCACCGTTGATAATCACGACAGCTTCGTATATTGGCATCTGGAAGGTGAAGAGAAGATCGCAGTCTTTGTCTAAGCGACGCACGGGTTTTGACGGAGATAGAGAATTCACTCGCACTTTAATTATTGTCACTATTGTATTTTTCTTGACCTGGTCGCCATTTCTGATTCTGAATGTCGTAGTTGTGTACTGCAACGCGCCGGCGAGTCGGGTTCTGGTTTTACCTTTCAAACTTCTGCACTATGGCAATTCTTGTGCCAACTCGATTATTTATGCCTTCAGAATTCCAGCTTTTAGACAAGTAACCAAAAAAGTATTGACTGATACATTGTGTTGCTTCAGGAAATCTAAAGCTTAATAAAGTCAAGCATTACAGAAAGGGGAAAACAAAATAGGGTATAAAGACACGAAGACGATGCAGAGAACGACAGTGAATACAAAAGCTGCACGTTTGAGCTAGTGGTGCGGCCCGCCTGCGTGCCGTCTTCCCAAGATAAGTTTTGACGACCTACAGGAAATTTTGTGAATCTTCATTTGCCTTCAAGAAAATCACGTTTTTTTTATCTCTTTCTGTTCACAGAGCTTGGAAAAAGCGAAAGCAAACTATACGTGATCAAAAACGGCAAGGAGAAACGTGTTTTTGTAAGGTTGCCTTTCTCTCGTAATGTAAAGAAATGACGAGACGGACGCCAAGAACATATACTGGCCGTAAAATGCAGAGAATAATCCGCGGGGCTTTTATTTGGGAACCGGCTGGTAAAATTCCCGTACTTAATTACCCATGCATACAGCAATGGCAGCCAAACTTCACTTTTCATGCATTTCATGGCATTTTGGGAACTAAAAGCTAAATAGTCCTTATCGGCCAACCCTAACCATTACTATTCTTAACCCTAACAGTGACTTAGAGAATTTTGGTTAACCACAATAACTTTTGAATAGTAGTTTCAGATCTTAAAACAAACATTTAGAATTTCCACTGTGCCCCTGTCACAGCGGATTTGGACCCCCCTAACTTGGACCCCCCTCCGCGGACTTGGACCCCCCAGTAAAAGTTCTTTAAAGTAACTGTAATATATCTTGAATCTTGCGCTTACAGTAAAAATCAAATAAAACCAGGAAGGTAGTACCAAGCAAGTGAATGAATCATGCGTATATTTCAATAGTTTTCAGCGTAACTTGACTTTTTATTGTCTTTCAGTCTCACCTAAGTATACCGCCTTGCCTTTGTGCTATTCACTTCACTCGCCGCCGTGCCAACTGCCGCTTTCATTAATTAAATGTAAGCTAAGTGCATCGTATTAAAAAATAACAAGGAACAAAAACATTTTGTTTTCTAATGTGTAAAACACTTACATTTTGGGGAAAGTTAAATACTATCAAATCTGGTTCTCAAAATTTTGTGCAGCTCGAGTTTTACTTCAGAAACAGCAATTCGATAATGCATGACGAACATGCAGCTATCGTTGTTGACATCTTTATATTGTATGTTTTCCTTTGCATATTCACGCTTTTTAGAAGAACAATTCTATAAGAACAACGAGGCTCAAATTACCCGAAAATTAAGAACAAGCTGAGAACAATCGAGGCTGACATTTTGATCGGAACCATATTTTGGTACGTTTTGTTTTTACTGTTCTTAGAACAAGAACAGCTTCACAACATTTGACTTTGAGGCCGAAGTTTCGTCAAAACTTAAGAACATTGGGCCTTTGCTAAAATTTGCTGTTTCTCAAAAAAAAGCGTGTATACTTGTTGTATGAGAACAATTATAAGAAGCGCTGATGCACGCGATTAGACAGGCTTGGTCGCGCCTATACTTTTTAATTCAATGGAATAACAACAACTTGTTAGTTTACAACTTTAAATGTAAGAGAAAGGAAGGCAAACCCCAAAAGTTAAATGTATAACAGATTTATTTAACTGACACGCGCTGTTGTCTAGCTGAATTGTGTGGCATTCATTTAAATCACAAAAGGAACGCCTCTTCATTAATTGAATACCTAACACCTGACAATAGGCTTTTAAAGCAATGCGTTTTTCGGCTTTTTCAATGGAACACAATGCCAATGGATCCAAATTTAAGCACAGTTTTTAATTTACTGTGACATACTTCCAACAAGTCTTTCATACCTAGCAGTCATGGAAGAAGAGAAGAAATGTAATGAAGTTTTTAGCTATCTCCATACTGTTTACCCCTACGGATTTGACAAAAATCAGAAGAGAAAACACAGCAGGATCTACGATATAGACATCGGTATATCGGATAAAAGACGCGTCCGTGTCGATCGGGAATTTAAAAAGTCAAGCACCGAAAGAAGGAAGTTCATACAAGTCTTAGTCAATAAATTTAGCCTAGACAACTTGCCTTTGAATTTGAATCAACAAAAGTAGATCAGAAGTTAAAATTTGGACCGATGAAATTTCAATTTTTGGGGGGTCCAAATCCGCGGAGGGGGGTCCAAATCCGCTAGAAGATTTGGATCGGGGGTTCAAACCCGCGTGGGGTCCAAATCCGCTGTTACACCGGCACTGTCTCCACGCGCAAATTTATGTCACCCATGCCTCGGTGGTGTGACGCTTTTCGCGAATAGGTTTGTCACTTTCCTCTACCCACCTCCCGTTCGCTCTCCTATCCTCCAATTCCACAGTCCTGACCCCTCCTCCCACGTTCAAAGACCTGTCGTTTAAATTGGAAGTACCAACCAAATCTAAAAGTTTAAGTTCACTTTTGTTAAAAATTTACATTTCAGTTACATTCGTGGTTACTGTTTTTTACATTTGTGGTTAATGGTTTTATTACATTTAATACATTTGTGAACGTTTTATCAAATTTGTGTTAGCATTACATTCTTTACATTTGTAGGCGGTAATTACATTCGTGGGTGATACAGTCACTAACATGAATTCAACTGAGTCAAGGGTTTATCAACGTCTTTTTGTTTTATTTATTTTATTTTTTTTTTCTTGACTGAATACATTCCCCAACTCACAAAGGTCCAACTTGTCGAGTCGTTGTCTATTGCCATTGGTTTATAATTTGGCTTTGTGCAGGACAAATTGCAAGATTGTCTTGCTGCAAACATATATAAAAATGCAAGTACTTAGTGTTACCAGTATTTCATTAGACGGAAGAGTTGGATTGTTTTGGTATTACTTTAGTTACGGAAATACTTGTGTCTTAGACTTTCGGAAGTTAGGCCTGGGTTTCAAACGCTGTGCTACAGTCGCTCTTAGCTCTCCTTAAGTTAAAAAATTCGACTTTGGCACGACTAAAAACATGATCATTGTCCTGTCCGCCATTTTTCACAAGATAAAGTTCGACTGTAGTTCGACGTCTAAAACCAAGTCGAACCAAAGTCGTGCCACATTCGAGCCAGGGACGAGCTGGCTTAGCGCGACTGTAGCACGGCGTTTGAAACAGGCATAAAACTCTCATCTCGGACATTTTTACCCATAACTCAGTTTTGGACAAACGAAATTTAGACAGTAAATACATTTTACATAGTTTTTCAACAAAACTAGTGGAATAATGGTTTGCAAACAACAACAACGAGGAAGCTATTGCTTTAGTCTGCATGAGTAGATTGTTTTTGAAGACGATAAATTAAAACAGAGTTGTTAAACTACTTTCAATTTATTTTATAAATGGGTTCGTGACCACCCACGGCTTCCAACTCGACAATATTTTGAAAAATTAAGCATATTTTTAAACTTTCGGACGTTTTAATGTTCTAGTGTTAAATTTTCCGACCTTTTTTTTCGTTCGAAAATTTAATTGTTACTCCGAATATTTTCGTATTATAACCTTGGTGGCTGCAGATTTGTTTGGCAGTGATTTCGATACATGTACGCGCGCATTTGTAACTTTTTTTAATTTTAACTCTTAGTAAAGGAGAAGGACATTTGTTAAACTACTTTCTTTATAGTTGAGTGTGTTTTCGAGGGCACTGAAACTCATCAAGTTTTGTTAAAAAAACTCAACTTCTGACCTTCTAAGGGTGACGACAAAGCAGATTATCGACATGAAAAAACAATAAATATGCTGCGCTTTTGTGATTGGCTACAGTTTTAGTCTTCTAAAAACTAAGTGTCATATATCACCCGTGTTTTGCCGGGCCATATGTGTACTAGTGCGAAATGAAGGGAGCAATTTATAAACCTTCAGTGTTATACATTTTCTTTTTTTTGTCCCTTATTACTGTTATTATGATTGCTAGTCTTCATCAAAGGAATTGGCTCGCGAATACCCATTTTGCAGTCTCGACGAGGGAAAACAAACACATACAATATGAAGAATATCCAAGGTGAGTTCGCAGAAATTGAGAATCTTTCGGCTTGTCGCGTTACAGAGAAGTCGGTATAATTTGTCAAGTTACAGACAAAATACACCTATATTCCCGACGTTCTGTAGTTTATGCAAATCTATAACGCTTTAGTTTTATCTCTAATAAATAAGAGAAGGTCAAAAAGTACGTTTGTTCGTGTGCACAACTTTCAACGGTATCTACTGGAAGTAATCAAGGTTGCCGCTGGGCAAGACACTTCGTGCTCTCCAATATGTTTTACGAAAACTCGCTTAATAAACCGTCGAATACTGAGATAATATTGTAGTCTCGAATTTCGAAAAGTATCAATCTCGGAATTTTCGGCAGTGAGCCTGCTATTTCCGTGTGAACTGAATCTGGACCTCGCTTTGTAGCGCTCTTAGTTTTAAAATCCAGGTTGAACTTTAACTTTTGCCAGTGGTTTCAACATCACCAGCAAATACATGTTTCTAACTGGGTTAACACGCATACTTGCAGCCACGCCTTAATATACTGTCCTCGATTTAGGACGTCAAATCCCGTGGAATATACTTTGCGGTAAAAGGATACAGGCCGATGATCGTCAGGAAACGTGAAATCCTACTGCAGTTAATTTGTATAGTAACCATGAGATATCTGGGCTCTCAGATAATCACCTACACAGCAGCTCAATTTATATTACCTGCATCAATTATTTGGTTTTCTTGTGGCAGTTGGAAGTTTCATTTTATTTCTCTCTGCATTTGATTGAGCATGCTCAAACAAATTAAATTAGTCAGACAGAAGCTTGAATGAGTTAATTAATTTTGTGACCTACTCAAATAAACTGTGTGGAAATGATCAGCAATAAATTTATTTGTTTATTTTTTTATTGCATTTAGTTTTAAATGCACTTCAAACATTGAAACTCTTCTGTTATGTATAAAAATGTACATGGGTGTCCTGATCCTATCTGAGAGGTTTATAATTAATACCCTACTGAGACCTTTTGGTAGGGTGGTGAATGGTAAACCCAAGACAGTCTGAGATGCCAAAAACTGAAGCCTGAGAGTTGAAAGCAATGATAAACTGAGACATTATGATACAAAAAATCCAAGACTGATTGAGACTTGAGGAGACTAGAAGAGAAACCAAACAAATTTCAAGCAAAATAGAGATTGGAGCTCTGCCAAAAGTGCAGAGATTGCGAGCTATGATGTGAAAAATCTAAGACTGTGAGATGGAAAATAATACATATGAGATCTTAAGACATGACAAAAAAGATGGTGAGGTTTCTAGAACTAGCCATAATTTGCTGAGACATTATTATTTAAGGGACCATTCACTATCCCTCAAAAACCCTACTCTACCCCAGACCAGAGTTAAGAAAGTGCCTTAACCCAACCCAAATTTGATACCCTATAGCAGAGCTTTGGCAAATTTAATACCCTATCCCTAATAGGGTGGGTTGCATCCTTATACCTTAAATGGGGAAGTGCCCCTCTCCCCTCCCCATGGGTATCTGAATTTTAAAGTGGTGCAGAGGAAGCTTTTAATAAAACTTGTTCAATTTTCTGAACTGCATGGTGTTGAATATGATGCCAGCTTAAGTTATCTGAACCTTGCTTGCATGCAACCTAATCTCAAGTTTCTTTTATAGTGGCTTCAAATTTATACTTTTTAAGAGCGCTAACTAATTAAAAAAAATGTAAAGGACCAGTCAGAAAGTATAGAGGGAGTGGGCTGTTGAAATTGGGAGGGGGGGGGGGCATTGTTTTTGTGCATGTAAAATAGGGTGGGTCAGCATCAGGGTGGGCTATGTGTATGTGTCATTTGTGCAGAGGAGGCTGAAAACCTCAGAATGAGAGCTTGAAGATGTGCTACAACCTACCAATCAAGACAGTTCTTTGAAAACTCTGACTGATATCCATCAAAGAGCATCTGTACAAACAGTATAACTCTAATGAGTAGACATAGGTATTTATTCATTTGTTTTAACAAATAAAAAATATTTTTGTTTCTGATTTTCAATCTTTGAAAAACAATAAATGAGGCAAGTGCCTCGATCCTTGCAGTTTACATGAAATCACTTCTGTCAGTGGAACCAATGCTGCTTGTATTCATAAAGGAAATATTTTCATATGGGATGGGCCATTAGGTTTTTAAGCAGCAACATAAGGGTGCAGGCCATTGGTATTAACAGCAAAGAAAGTTTGATAATCAGTCTTACCATTATAAAATTCAAAATTTTTCCAGCCCACCTTCTTTTGTGGCCTGGTGATAAGGCAAGCAAAATTGCAGATGGGAAAAAAGGAAAGCTGTTCTAGCTAAAGAAAAAGTTATTCCTATACATATGGCCAGTATTTTTTCATGCTGAGTGAATTGTATCAAAATCCCAGGCTCGAGTGCCATGTTACATAAAAAGTAGTGAATGCAGTTGAGCAATAAAAAGTTAAACTGATTACAAAATTATTTAGTAAGGAGGGGGACATGAGGGTTTTGCAGTTTTGCTACCCCCAATGCCCCCCTCTGTAAGAATTCAATAAATGTCATGTATCTATGCGATGAAATCAAAATTGTTGTTTGGTTTGGTAAGTTACTATGCTTACAGATATTTATCTACTGTAAATGCTCCAATAAGGCCCTCCATTTTTCTATTAAGCCCTCTGTCTAGAGCTTTGAGTATTGGTCAAGCCTCACCCCCTCTCTAACCCCTCTCCCCCTCCCCTCAATCCCAACCTTTAGAGCAAAGGAGCTGACACATAAGGTGTATTAAGTTAAATACATTTTGTCAGTGGTTGTATCTGTTTCTTGAATAGTGCTCATTATAGCGCCAGAGGAACAAACAATTACTAGTTTCTGTGAAATCTTTTGGTATCCAGACGTCATTTTGTTTGTGTTTTGTTTTGTTTCTGTCCCTATTGACAATTTTCAAATAAGTCCCCCATCTGGAAGGTGTAAAAAAATGAATATTAAATCCGCAGCTTGGGCTCAGTAGAGCATTTAAGGTATGATATAAAAGGTAGACAAAATTCATAGGGCTTGGTGTGTACTACATATACATACAAACATACATACATACATTTTGACTCAAATTTGTTGTAAAAAAGATTTTGTATGTATGTATTATGTTGCACACAGCAGCAATCCCTATTAGTAGCAAAATGCTAATTCTTAACCAAGAGTTGCTGCTAAACTCGCCTTTGCTTTAAAAAACTGCATAGCTAATCTTTCCACATACTAGCTATAGCTCTGTTTGGTCTCCCTGCATGAATTCAGCATTTCTATTAAAAGCTCAAGCTCTTGATCAGTTGCAAATGAAAATTGAAACAGCAGAGTTGAAGAATTAATGTCAAAATTATCAACAAGCAACTCTGGTGAACTTTCAATCAAGACTCTTAATATTTAGTGAATTAACAATTAATAACCTCCCCTACTTAATCAAACCTCTTATATTTAGTAACTTAACAACTAATAAAGTCCCCTATGCTTTTTGGGTCAAGCTTTACCGACCTGTTTTTTTTTATTTTTTTACATTTTTGCTACCATTGGGTAGTCAGTAACCCAATTATGGGACAACGAAGGCCTACGGTTTAACGTCCTTATCCGAGAAGACGCGAAGGTCTTTCAACAGGTGGGAGAGGGGAGAGGTATTAATTACATCGAGATAGGAGAAACGTCACAAACCTAAGAGGGGGAGGCGGGAGATATAGGGCCATGAAGGTGCGGAAGGCGGGAGGTTCTGACCTCCTATTCACACCCCCCACCCCTTTCTATTGAGCGCGGTAAATTTCACATAGGTGAAAACCACCTCAATTTGGGTCGAAACATTTGAGTTTGGGAGCAACTTAAGAGCAGCCTTAGGAAGTATTTTAAAGAATTTTTGCTTGATTTACTGGCACAATCTATTCATGCCTAACCTCTCCCCCCCCCCCCTCCACTTCCCCCCTCCCCCTCTCCAGT
>JAOBAT010008271.1:0-10470 GCA_026413305.1 Hydrozoanthus tunicans | reverse complement strand
ATTCAGAAGCGCAACCCATGTATATCACGATGGTTCGGGCATACGGTTACATTCTTATGCCCTAAATATCCTTCTAAGATAAAAAAGCCTTATCTGCGCGAGTAAGACTAAGTTTCATCTCGCAGTCGATTATTTTCTCACCGTACTCTATAGCAGAACTCGGGTGTTGCTGTACATCTTTCTTACACAGCTCTAAACTAACACAGGCAGCAAAAGACTGATAAAACTTACTCTGCCAACAGCCCCCAGGATGTACTCCCTGTAATGGGTTGGTAGGTACGTATTTTTAGGGGTTAAAATTGTCAGTCCGGTAATTTTAGGGATTGTTAAAAGAAATCCGTATTTTCGATTTTTCCGCAAGCGGAATTCTTAAAAGATATCCGTATTTTCAATTTTTCCGCAAGCGGAATTCTTAAAATAAATCCGTATTTTCGATTTTTCTGCAAGCGGCCCTGGTATAATCTGTGATTATACTTAAGAACAGTCGCCTCGTATAACAATGTGACTTTAAGGTTGGCTCATGTCATTCCTTCCGGTGTTGTTCACTGGGGAACGAGCAGTGTTTGGGTTCTGTGTAAGCTTATAATAACACCTTGTAAACATGCTGTCAGTTGACCAGTCTGCCAACTGTAGGATTTCCTGTAGAAACCCTTAAGGAAGCCGTTGTTGAGGTTCCTTTGACTTAATGAGCCTTAAAAATATTAGTATCAATACCAGACCTGGATAAATTATCCTTTATCCATCTACATAAAGACTCAGATATGATAGGCTTATGAGGTCTAATCTATGACATGAATATTTTATTAGCTAAAGTAAGGTAAGTGTTACGAAAAGTCAAAGTACTTTTCTCGTACTCCTTCAAACATTCTACCACACACAAGTTGGGGTTTCTTGGAAAGCAAGCAAGGAATGAAGTCTTAAGCTTGTGTCCAGCCCTTGATTTCTTGGTCAGTGCTGGAAGTGCAAAATATACACCTTCAGGTGCAAAAGTTCGGAATCGGAGGTCATGGGCAACCACTTCGGAAACTCTATCCATTGCCGTAAAATCCAATGAAATTCCTAGTTTCACAGAAAGATCCTTGAGGAAAGGGAATTATTTGCTCCTAAATTCTCAATAAATGTCAACACTGAATTAACTTCCCAAATGGTCGTGTATCTAGGCAAAGGGGGTCTCAGATTAGCTGTGTTACCAAAGGATGTACTCCCACCTTAACCAAATCAATCTGGGGGTGGGTACTAGAGATGGCAGAACGGTATACATTCAGAGTTCTGTATACTTTGCCTACTAGAGCAAATGGAGGGAATTCATATCCCTTCACTTTGCTCCAGTCCTGGGAGAATGCACCCACAGCCTCTGCTTTGAGACTGGTCTCCAGCTGTAAAAGCGGGGGAGCTGAGCTGTGAGACGAGTTGCAAGGAGATCCACTTTTAGAGGCCCAAATATTTCCTAATTTCCAGTCATGGGGGTCTTGCATTACCCTGGACTCCCTGTCGGCTCGCACATTCATGACCCCTCCAAGTTGTCCCTCCACCATACTAGTTCCTCTAGTGCCTCTGGTGGAAGTTGATTAGGGAATCGTAACCCTCGCGGCAAGAAAGAGACTTGTTTTTGTCTGCCTGCAAGTGGTGTAAGTGGAGTGGCCCGGTAAAGACAGCTTGAATGGTAGGGGTGAGGTGCCCCAAGAGCTTGGCTTGTTGTCTTACTGTGGCCTGAGGCGAGTTTAATACCCCCTTACACTATTTCCTCACTCCTCGGACTTTGTCCCTTGGGAGAGCAAGAGTCATAGCTTGTGAGTCTACTAGAAACCAAGGACCTCCATTCGGGTCGCAGGGGTTAGTATAGACTTCTTAAAAATTATCATGAAGCCTAGATTTTGTAATAGATGTAGTGTTATTGATGCATGGCAACTAACAAGGTCTGGCGACTGTGCTATAAAATTGCAAAGTTGTCCAGATAAACTATCAGTCTGATGCTCAGCTTTCTCAACTGAGCTACAACTGGCTCTAAAAAGCACCTGCTAAACCGAACGGGACACAGGGAGAACTCGAACAGGTCTTCTTCCCACTGGAATCTCACAAATTTTTGATGCTCTGGGTGAAGAGGTACTGTGGAGGTAGCATCTTCTAGGTCTATCTTTACCATTAAATCCCCTTTTCTTAAAAGATATCTCAGCATGTGAATTCCTCCCAATTTGAAATGTTCGAATGGAAGGTATTGATTGAAAGGCGAAAGGTTGATTATTGGCCTCTGACCACCCCCTTTTTTGGGGAACAGAGAAAGGTAACTGACAAACCCTTGATTTTTGTGGGAAGGGGAATTGTATGAATTGCTCCCTTTTTTAGCATATCCTGAATTTCTGAATTCATCAGTGATGAACGAGTGGCTCGTTTGGGGAGTACCGCTAGACAAGGAATGTTTAGAAAATCTAGATGTAGGCCCTGGATGGTTTTGAGTACCCAGGGATCGGTTGTCATTAGTTCCCAATTGACAAAACAATGCTTTAGACGCTTAGCTAGTGGAATATGATCTAAATGTATAGGTTTTAGATCTATACCTGGAAATGTAGGTAGGCTTGGTTGTTCTACTGATTGGCAGGGACCTGGGGGGCTGTCTGGTAGCCCTTGTACCCTCTCCCCAGGCCTCGGAAAGACCCTCGGTAAGGGTTGCTGCTGTATGACTGCGGGTTTCGGTTCGCACCACTTCAGCAGCTGCCGCGTTTCTTGAAGGGAGTGGTGCGTCCACGAAAAAAAGGTGTGGTTCGTTGGCCAATTGATGAGGCTTGTAACAAAGTTTTAGCTGTCAGGTATTTATCCTGGCTTCAAACCCTTCACCAAAGAAGGTTCTTGCCAGCTTCTGGGAAATCCTCTGAAGCTAAGGATGTGAAAATTCCCTTTGCATTTATTTTGTTGAGGACAGAAGTCCTCCTTTGCTTATGCAATAGTGCTGAATCATTGCCTATGAGCTTTAAAGTGTTGGAAACCACAGAGCCCAGCTCACTCAGCTGAGACTGTACAAGTGTGATATTAGTGGTGCCTGGTTTGTCAGCTAAGAGACCTTTATTGTTGTCGGACATAAGACTCAATGGACCCAGAGAGTCCAAAAGCCGATCCTGTATAAACTTAGTATCCTTGTCTGTAGCTTTATCTCCTGGAACAAGGCTTGGTTTATATGAATCAATTGCTGGAGTATAAATAGAATCCACATCAGGCCTGGGATATTTACGACAGATGGCCTTTCTTTCAAATGCTGAAAGTGGCAGAGGAAATGCTGTTTTCATCCTCTTCCTTCAACAATTCGTTAGTCTCTCCCCTGATCACTTGCTTAGGGTTGATTAAAACTTCCTCAGAGTGGTCTGTTCCCCTTCTTGGCCTTTTAGTCGCCGGGGACTCTATATTTGGTGCCGTAAATTGAGTCTTGAGCGCTCATTGGTAGATGTTGGCGCCGCGTGCGAGTCCTCAGATAAAACAGCATCCCGAAGGAATTTTAAAGCGTCCGGGTCCTTGAAGATCTCCGACACAAGTTCTTTACCTTGACGACTTCTTGTTGACCGGATCTAGATGATGATTGACCACCTATAGCGGCGCTAAGAGCAGGGTTGTCAACACCACGTTCAATAGTCGCCATGATACACGCAGAGCGAAATAAAAAGGTGACGAGAAGGAGGGTGCGAAAGATGTTGTGGGATTTGTTTTGGATATATGTTAATCAACTACTTTGAAATTGCTGTATTTTTGAACGTTTCAGAGCGAAATAAAGATGTTAAACGTTGTTATATGAGGCGACTGTTGTGAAGCATAATCTTTTATGGATCTTGAAATATTTTAAAACATTGAAAGAAAAAGGAAGAAATAAAAAAAAATACTAAAAACGAATGAATGAAAAAATGAATAAGAAACAAAAATGGCCATTGTGGCTTTATTTGTCTAAAAAGTGAACTTTTTGTAACTTCCTTGTTTTCGATGTTTCCAGGATTAAAAGTTACCAGGTGTTTATTTCTTCAACTTAAACCTATTGAAAAACAGCGTTTTTACTGACACGTTAATACTTTGATAAAAATAGAATAAGAGTGACATTTAATGGGAACTTTTTGATTTTAATTATTCAGAACTACATTGCGCTATAGAAAAATGAAAATTCACAAGTTTCCACATAAGTCTAAGAATTATAAAATTTATGAGAACGATCCTTTAGTTAATTTTCTTTAGCTTTAAAAAACAACATTGAAATATTTACGCTGTTTATATAAGTCTTGATATATCGCTCGAAACATAACGGCAGCTGTTTTGCTGTTTTTGCATTCAAACTGTGAATGTCAAAAAGAAGGCATTTTAATGAGGCAGGGTAACTATCTTCCGTTTTTTCATTGGTTCAAAATGTAACCATCGTCTGCGCCTTCTGTTCGCAGTTGCTGTTTTGAAACCTCCTTGAGGCTTGGAAGATGAAGGTTTCTCGTAGACAACGACATGGAACAACAAATACAAGAATGTCTCTAATGATCTATTTTGCCGCAACCTTATTTCTCCTAACTCTGAGTGTTCAAACAAGTGGCGCTTACAAGAGTTTCTCGGTAGAAAACTACGCACTGTCCGATCATAACTACGAACAGGTGGAAGAGGTTATTTTTTGGGAGTGCCAAAAGCTCTGTAAAAGCGAAAGAGTTTGTGTATCCGTCAACTTTCAAGGTGATCCTCAATCAAAAGGCATTTGTGTCCTTAACGGCTGTGGAGTGAGAGACGAAGGAAACTTGCAGAAATCTTTGGTGTTCACTCCAGGATGTTATTTTCTTCAGCTTCGTCCTACAGAAGCAGCACTTTTACAGGTAACTAAAAACTACTTTGAGGAACAGTAGAACGATAGTTCACTTCAAAAACACAAACTTTTTAGTATTGTGCGTCAACTTTTACTTACTACATTAGAAGCCATTGGCACGGCAATCTTACCCAAAAATCGCTTGAGGATCTACCAAAGTAGACAGTAACATTCATTCAAGCACAAAGATGGCAATTTTCTTTGAAAAAAATCAAGGAAAAAAGAAAACGAGAGTCTTTAAAGCTTTATGTTAGCTTAGAAGACCAGTTACATTTATTGTTGTTTTCTTGAACTGCAAGAACTTCAACTTGACTACAGTAAAAAAAATTGTTACCCATTTTAGATACCTGCAAACTTGACAAATAAACATATTATCATTCAATGACAATTTTCATTAACTTCACCCTGTATTTGCTTCGAAACTTGCAAAAAAACTTGAGATTAAACTTAATTTGAATCTGCTTATGTTTGAACAATTTTTTGTTACGTATTGGCGGCTCTCATGTCTGCCGGCACGATTGCCATCTTGTGTCGTTCTCGGATAGAACCTTCAGAAACTCTTCGGCATACTATAATTCTCGATGAAAACACTTCTTGCATATGGCGCCATATGGCCAGCATCTCTATGCCGGAAGGAAACTTTTGGCCAATACAGATATTGTAGACGCTTGATAATCAGAAGAGTTGAAGCTATAGCAACCTTAGAAGAGATCAAATCCTTGCTGAAGGAAGAAATTGCTCCAATAGCGAACCACGTCCAAAAATTCGAGGAAAAGTTTCAAGACCTGAGAAATTCAGTTGACTTTCTGTCAAAGAAATATGACGAGCTGTTACGCACAACTCAATCTACTAACGAGAAATCAGTGGCGCTGTCAGCAGACGTGATGAATGTGAAACGCGAGCTCATAGTAGCTCAAGGGAGTGTTAATGAAACCAAAAAAGATATTGATAATATTGCACAATATATTAGACGAGACTGTATAGAAATATCTCGTCTGCAACCAACCGAAGACACTTCTTGCACCGAAATCGCGATTGCGATCGGAAACCAAATGGGATTTCGAGGAACAAGACATATCCACTGCCCATCCAATTCCAACATACAGCAGGAATCTCAGTTAGGAAGCGGAAAGCAAAATCATAGTAAAATTCACAAGACAAGCAGACCGAGACAGCTTTTACGCCAACAGAAGGATGATTGCAGGGAGGAAGGCGTCCAGCCTCCAGCATCTGAAGGACTTGGAAGTAGACCTCAGAGGGAAAGTCTCAGAATCCCTGACTCCACTCCGTGAATACATCAATTGCCAGGGCTTTGAAACATACATAGTAGGTGATATCAACATTGATTTTCTTAACTATAATAACGACAAGCTGTCAGCAGACTATCTGGATATGATTTTCGATCTTGGATATATGCCAGTTATTACGAAACCAACACGTATAACTGACCATAGTGCTACCCTCGTTGATCATATCTATACGAACTAAATGCTCAAATTAAAAAAGCCTTTAATTCAAAGAAAAGACAACTAAGAAAACGGTGGATATCTAGAGGCTTACTAAACTCTATTTACAGAAAACAGAAATTATTCAAATCCCACTTTCTCAGTCGTGATCCAGAAAAAAGAAAAGAATATAAAAGGTACAACAGCAAACTCAATAAAATAAAAGACATAGCTAAAAGAAACTACTTTCTGAATCTACAAAAAAATTCGGACAAAATATATCTTCTGAGTCTACAAAAAATTCTGACAAAATATGACTAGTGTCTAACTAGAAAGCCTTTGGTTACCTAAAACACTAGACATCCCCCCCCCAAAAAAGAAAAACGCTCCATTAAACTACTTGTTTCTGTTAATTATCTACCATTACCTATAATTAGATGTAGTATTTATTTTGTTTATGTATTATAAACCTATAACTGAGAAATGTGAAATAAAATTGAATTGAATTGAATTGTAATTTGGTATTCTTGCAAACCCTCATGACAAGCATCACATCCTTGATTTTATATGATGCATAGTATGTAAATTTTCTAAATGCAGAGGATAATTGGTTCGTTTGAGATGTTAGATTTAAAAGCTCTAGATTGTCTTAAGTTAAAACAAGGGTTTTTGAAGTCGCCCTTCTATGAACAATTGTTAAAGATGAACGATGTTATGTTTGAAAACCTTTTAGTCCGAACATTATAGGTGAAAGCCATCTTGTTTTCTGTTTCAAAAGACTGCAAATAGTGAAAAGGAAATTCTGTGAATAAGGTTAGAAAAATTCTTAGGCTTGATAACCTGCTTTAATACTTTATTGATGAACCTAATGCAAATAATCTCTCTTGGACAAAGTAGGGTCTCAAGACCAGAACTTGGTAGGGCATCTTGATAACTCAGTAACGTTGTTATCCCCCAATATTATTCTCAATTCCCTCATTTTAAGCAGGTTTATGTTCACCAAAAGTTCAGTTTTATGTGTTTTTTCTAATTTTTTTTTAGCTATTAGCTGTAATATACTTTATGTATCCGAAGTATTTATTCACATTTGTGAATATTCCGGGCCATTTATTCAAATAAAACAGTTTTCGTTTGTTTTTCTTTTATTTATGCCCTCTTCAGGTCGTTCAGGAAGCCATTGCGCGACTGTCGTGAGCAGTGAACTCAGATTGAGTACTAAAAGAGTCAGAGACTGTTATTTCGTCTTTGTTTACAAACATATGCACTTGCTTACCGTACAATGAACTCAAAATTTTCCATACTGCACGAAGCTTCGTGTAGTATGGAAAATTTCATTGTGCGATAAGCGTTTTGTAAACAAAACGTTAACAGTCAAAACAGTCTCTAACCTGTAAATAAAGAACACCATGAGATTGAAAATTAAGAACCGTCTTTAAGAAACCATGTTTTCCTTTTGTTTTTTGTTTAGGGAGGCAAGTATTCCGAAGCGCACCCTTGTGTAGCCGATGGAAGATGGAGCAGCTGGTCTGATTGGAGCAAATGCACCGTTAGTTGTGGTGGAGGGGTACAGTTTCGCAGCAGAACTTGTAACAATCCACCTCCTGTGAACGGAGGAAGGAAATGTGACGGGGTGTTGAACGAAACTCGAGTTTGTGGCATGGCAGAGTGTCCAGGTTAGGCGTGCACTTAAGGCGGTAGTACTAGTACACCCAATTCGCACTTTGCGGCCACTTTTCCTAATGTTTCTTCTAAATATTCGTCCATAGTTTGAATCTACAAAATCCCTCTGCTTAAAACACAGAGGGAATGATGGAAATCAGCTTAAATATTTAAAATTTTTTTTGGATGAATTTATTGTTATATATTTTTCCCTTGAAGATTGGTAGTTTTAAAGATAATTTTGAGTTTGGTAATTTCTTGGGAAGTTTAAAAACTAATTCGCCAAACCATTGTCAAACCAAAGCTGTACTGGTCCCTTGCCAGGAGGAACGGTTTGCTGATTTCACTCAATATTTTTCTTATTAAAATACCTTTTTCAACTTCCTCGCTATCCAAGAAAAGTTTAGGTTTACTCTCACCTTGATGAATTCCAGGTTTCGAAAGGACGTTTGTTTACTTAGAACTAGTTCACAGGGAGGGTGTTGTTTTTCTTTCAGTCGGATTCTAATCTTTACAGTCTAATAGCTTCGTGTTTTTCAACGTTAAGAAACACCAGGCTCTTGAATTAACACAGGATTTCCTTTAACAACCCCTTAACAGTACCGGGCTGACAATTTTAACCCCTAAAAATACGACGGTCATACCTAACACCATATTATAAGAAGAACCCCCCCCCCCGCCCAAAGGGTGTCAGAGATTCACACTTTCATCGGAATGAAGTGACTATGGGTCACAGACAATACCACAGTATGTAGAGTTGGAAAAGCTTAACAATGTTTTATTGTTTATTGCGGTCTCGATGTTCAATAGCAGAGGAAAAACAATACAGTGATAATTATTTTAAGTTCTGAACAGTAACTTGGATTTTAAACAAAAGATATTAACTAGTAAGTTTATAACTCTTTTAGTGTGCTCCGGGCTGTTTTCTGATCATAACTACACTCAATGCTGTACAGCTGCCATTAAGTGTCCACGGGGACACGGAAACTGTCGTAGCGATAAAGAGTGCCAAGAGAATCTGGAATGTTATCGGCTTTGCCCTTTGAGGCGGCCGGGGTTTAAGGGAAGTTTCTCCTGTTGTCTTGACCTGCTTGATCACGAAATGTCAGGTACTATGAATTCCTTACTAAGAAACATTTGTGAAATAGTTAAACCCTCTAAAAATATGCAATGTTTTATGTAGTTCGAATTCTCCTTAAATTGAATGCCTTCATATGGTGTTACTTGAGTTTTAGAATGATGTATAGTATATGTAACGGCGCCGCCGCCTAAAGAAGTGTATTATTATTTGAATTTTTTCGTTTCCCGCGCTTTCTTTTGTTTTTCTGCTGTCACGTGACATTTTATTTTGCTTAAAAACCAAGTTTTTAGATTGTTAGTTTAGTTCCATCCTTCGGCTCGTCGTATTTGTTCGTCTACGTCAACCAAGAACTGTTGTTTTACGTCACTTGATAAAATACAGTAAAATACAGTTCGATTCAAGTCTCGCCGTTTCGTCTCGTTAAAAATTCGCTGTTCCGTAATGTTCCGTAACAGTAAAACAACAATGGTTAACGAACCCTCGTGAACAATGAAGTGAAAGAAATGTCAATGGACAGTGCTTCTAGCCAATTCGAAGAGAAAGACGCAGAAAAATTGCCTTCCAAACAGTCCATAAGCGCCTTAGAAGTTACAGGGCGAGAGCGAAAAATGACCGAAAAAGGAAAATCGTACCAAATAGAAATTCGAAAAAAAAATAGAACGAGTTCTTATACCGCATTGAATAAGCATATAGTGCAAACTTATGAAGTGTTAAAGGATAAAGAAACCCAACTCGAAAACTTAGAGTGTTTACGTGAAACTCTAGACTGCCTAAAGGATCAGTTAAACGAAACACAAAAGGCATACGACGATATACTAGAGAATGAAATAGAGAAAAGTGAATCATACCACTGGTTTGATGTGCGCGATAGAGAGACCATGGAGTGCCCTTTAAGGCTAACTGAGGCAATCCGAGCCTTGGAAAAGAAAATTGCAAGCAATCCTTCAGTTAGTTCTTTAAATACCAGAAGCGTAAGAAGTTCTAAAAGTTCAAAGCGTTCAAGTTCGAATTCCAGTAAGGGTTCACTTCGTTCGTCAGCGCGCTCATCAAGATTAGAAGCTGCCAGTAAAACCGCCAGACTAAGAGCAGAGGCAGAATTTCTTGACAGTGTACTTTTGCAAGAAAAGAAACTCAAACAGCTTCAATTAGAAAAAGAAATTGCTGTTGCCGAAGCTGAAGAAAGAGCTTATCAGAAATATATTGATGAGGAATTCAAAGTCACGAGGATTGAACCTGCGTTTATTCCAAGTGTAGATCCAGTTAATTTTCCTCAGAATACTCAAGATTTGTGTTCCGACGAAGTAAAAGAAGTAACGAAAGTTAACACCCTCTCCCGTAACCCAAAAGCCTAACGTAATGCAAAATCCTTCAACTTGGCCTCATGAATTCCAAAGTTCCAAACAACACAAGATCCATTGTCAGCCACACTTGAACAGTTAGCAAATATTCAAGCAAGACAAATTAAAATCACAGAA
>JAOBAT010008260.1:0-10471 GCA_026413305.1 Hydrozoanthus tunicans | reverse complement strand
GACTCTGCACACCGAGTATCAAGTCAATCGGCTGACCCCCCATTTCCAGGTTCTGTACCGGTTTCTCAGTCAGAGCCCCTTAATATCATGTTGTTCTGGCTGTTGTCATTTCTTCTGTTAGGCGAGTCATAACAAATGGCCAAGGGCTAACAGAATTATCTCTTCTTCACATTTCCAACACTTTCCTCAGTATCCTCGTAGTTCCCAACAGTGCAGATTTTGCATTACTCAAACATTGGATGTCATCCCGAGCTTTTCAGTCAATATATCAAATCCTTTGGTGACACATCAAGGGCTCATATCACTACCGGTACAATTTCTACTTTTTCTTTTCTACTTTAGCAATCTTCAAATATCTCTCTCTTCAAGTCCTGATTTTTTCCACTTTTTCTTCCTCCCATACACTTACATCAGCGGGTACAGATGCTCTTTCTTTTCAATTGCAATTATGTCAGTTAGGTCTTCTGCCTCTATCACGTTGTCACACTGAACACTGATATTTCACCAAACTTTCCCTTCCTCATTTTCTACTACTCCTTCTGGGACATGTTCATACCACTACCCCATATGCTCTAACTCATTCTTTTCACGGTAAACCGGCAAACTGGTAACGTTTAAGTTTGTAGTTTTACTACTTTCACACTGTCCATTCCATTTGTTTTAGTCGCAAAATGTTCATAGGTGTTTTTGAGTTAAGTTTTCCGTTTCTTGTGACAAACAAAAAATAAATTGTTAATGTTACTCTAAAGTAACATTAACAATTTAACGTTTATAAGCTTAACCCCCGTTTAAAAGCTCCCCCCCCCCTTTTATAACTTCCCCACCCAAAACCCCTTATAAAGTAATATAAGCACAGGCCTCTAACCTACAGTTTTTTTTTAAGTTTTTATGTTAGTGTTTTGTCTTAACCCATATTCATTGGAAACCGCCTCTTTAACTCTATAGTTTTTATTTCTCTAGCCAAACATCACAACTACCTTCTCCACTCCGCCTCCACCTTTACAAGATTGCGATCCGTTTTTGGACTCAACCATGGTCAAAAGCATCAAGATCATAGCTTACTCTGTGTTGATGATCCTATCTTTTGGTGGAAACTCTCTGGTTGTTGCTGTTATCTACAGAAACCGTAACATGCGAACAATCATCAATTACTTTATCTTAAGTATGGCTGTTTCAGATGCACTATTTCCTATTTTTTCACATACCATACAGATAAAACGGATTTATTGGCCGAGAGGACTTTGGCCACTGGAAGGAGTCTTCGGATCAATTACGTGCAAGCTGGCCAGGTTTTTTCTTGATTTATTCATTGAAGTTTCAATCTTGACTTTAGAAATTATTGCAGTTGAGCGGTTTTTCAGTGTTGTTTTGCCAATGAAAAAACAACCCATTCGTAGTGAGAGGGCTTGTTTCACTGTTATTACTTTGACTTGGCTGATTGGAGCAATTTACTCTTCTCCAACTTTTTATAAGTTAAAACTCATCCACAAAGGAAAAACACCCTACTGTGTCTACAGCTGGGAACCGGCGTTTAACCACGCACAAGCGTTTAGAGTTGACTCTACCATCTTCCTTGTCGCTTTCACCATCATACCGTTTTTAGTCCTCACCAGTCTCTACTCGGCCATCATCATCACCCTCCACAGACAGAAAGCCAACTTCCATTTCTCCTCGGAAACAGCAAAGAAAAGAGCCTTGGAAAACAGACGAGTAACATACATGCTGCTGACGGTGGTTGTTGTCTTTCTCGTATCGTGGTTGCCCGCTAACATATATGGGTTCCTTAGTGCGTTTGTCTGGTCTTCTCATCGACCCTGTGAATCAAGGCACCTGATATTTAGCGCAGTTTTCCTCTATCATCTATACCCAGCCATCAACCCAATCATTTACTGCGTGTTCCTAGAAAGCTATAGAAAGGGTTTCCTGGAGTGGTTCCGGTTTCTCAAGAGATGCAAACCATGTGCTAAGAACTCAAACCAGACGTGTCCTGAAGTGGAATATAACATCAACTGTCCTGTGGAGAACACATATTCAAGGGCGATTGTTCTTCTGTCCGTAAGAGCTCTGGGGCAACAGTAAGAAAAGAGCATATTCCATGAGAAACACATCACGTATCTGTAACAATGATTTCCCGCGTTTCCGTAAAATATAGTTTTACTTCATATTGAAAGACCTTTTACCTGTAATGGCTTGTTATTTGAGCTTTAAAATAGTTTACTACCTTATTAATAAGCATGGACAGTAAATGCTATGAAAATTAAGATGTTTGAACATTTTACTCGTCTTCGTGTCAGTCACTCTAGTTTCGAACTCTATAGCGCGAGTAGCAAACCTTTATTTCTAGTTAGTATGAGACAATTGTGTAACTCTTGTGTTTTCTATAATGGCACTTAGAAGGAATTACTACAAAAAAAAACTCTGGACCTACAAACACAAATGGACTTCTAACTAGGAAATACACATAGATCTAGACACGTTTTTTTAAGAACAATTTTAAAAGTCTTTGCTGTGGGTAGACATTTTTAAGTTTTCTTAAGATTTCAGTCCTTATTATTTTTGTCTACAGGGATACTATCCCTGACGCAAACAAGAGAAACTTGACTAAATGATTCTGTAGGCGAGAGTGCATCAGGTGTGCAGCAGCTTCTCATCAAGGCACTTGATTCCTGGTGCTATAATGTTAGGTATCTATGGGTATATATAGTTGAGTGATTGTAATTTGTGAGTATTTACTGTTTTCTTTAGATCCAGTATGAATGCAGTAGAATTATCCTATGATTAATTCATATATTTTGGTAGTACGTGTAGTCCTCGTCACAGCCTTAAGGGTTTGTACCGTAACTGCTCCGGTAGCAAAACCAAAATTGTAGTATGACATAACACTGGACTTGTTTTGTTAGTGCTGTGATTATTAATGAGTAAGTGTCGGTATCAATAAGTTTGATTAATGACTATCGTTGGTCTGCAAAAGGAGGTAACCAAGAAATCAGCCAATATGACGCGTGATGGCAATTTGTTTTGTTTTTTCTTCTAACAATTTAGAACTGATGATACATTACAATACAATGCTAGCTGGCCAGGCCTGCTTGCTACGTTCAGACTCTGTTTTAGGCCTCCTTTAGCTTAGAACTGAGAAAAATAAATAACTGTGTTATATTTATGATAGTTTTAACTAAGTAATTAAGAAATATTTGACAGTATTTCTAAGTTTGAAATACCATAATGAGGAAGAATTTGTACAGACAAAAAGGTCTTTCTAAAACCACATGTCTAAACTGAAGTGGTGATAGTTTGGATTGAAATCAAGTTCCTCGGAGTCTGAAGCTTTTCTGTTAACATATATGTGTGATCATTGTATGTTCGTTTTAGAAAGCGCCCTAACTGGCCAGGCCTGCTTGTTACGCTCAGACTCTGTTTTAGGTCTCCTTTAGCTTAGAACTGAGAAAAATAAATAACTGTGTTATATTTATTTGAGTCGGATTTGAAGCACTTTTTCGTTCGGACTTTATTTGGAAATCGTATTTTTTTTCAAGCGGCGAGAGGACTGCGCTCGAACGAATCTGCGAGGTTGAGTCGACCCAGTTCACTATAGCTACAACTAGAGCGGCCAAACAATATCCAAACCAATTGGCCGAACTACTAACTACGCTATTGTCTGTGCAGTATGCATGCAGTTCACCGACTGCTTTTCTTTCCTTCTCCAGTCCAGAAAAGTATAAAAGATTTCTTTTGTGGGTTCTTCCTGTTACCATAGCAACTTTGAACAAAGCAAGTGCATGTATCATCATCATCTTTAGGCATGGATGGCCGGCCGTTATTTTTTTCTTATTTGTATCTCTTTGTCTGATTCAATACGTTAAAAAGAGAAAAAGCTAGAGTTAAGACTGTTCGTTAAGACATTGTTGTTTTTCATGTTTGATAAAATGAACTCAGTTAGCGAGAGAAAACGATCCACAACCTGCGTTATATTTAATGACGTTAGGTATTTGGCCAAATTTCACCAACAAAAAAAACAATGATGAGATTTTGCAATCAATTGTTTTGGAAGTCTATTAATTGGCACGATATTAACTCAAATCGTTACCCAAGGGAGGGATTGGAGAGTAGTTTGTTTGAAATTTTGGCCCTACGAAAGCTTTCGTCATAAAAGCCAGAAAAGTGCCACATTTCCTTCTATGATTAGAGATTACAAGTTGCTTTGCCTGTACCCCATACATCATGGCAGTGTTGGTTCCTCTTTCAATTTAATCCTGCACAAGCATCGTGCTTCATTATTTTTCTGTATAAAAGCCGTTTTTGTATTGTGATTTTAAAAAAGACATTTTGCACATTCAGTCTGATGCAATGCTGAAAAATCTACATCCTTGCAAATTGGGATCAGTGGATTCTTCAAATTTAATTATGAATTAACTTCCGTGAATCTCGCGCGATGATTGGTAGAACAACTTGTCTTTGTCACAGTATAGGAACACCCTTTTGACGTCGCACAACAACAACATTAAATCTGCTGCCAGCTGCCTTTTTTTCACATGTAATTTCTCTGGAAACTGCGGTGACTGTTGGTCTTTTCTATGGCAAACTTTCTAATAAACTAAGTAATTTTTCCTCGATTCGCGACAGTTCAAATTATAGATAAACGCTTTGCGCTCACAGTTTCAGTTTGTTTGTTTATTTAATAAAAGCTATAAATTGCATTTTCCGTGTCTTTGACCTGTGACATAAACGCGAGGGGAAAATGTTCGGAGAATTGATAAAAAACTTGAAAGTCACGAGACCAACGGAAAATGCGTTTTATTGCTTAACGAATACTCGATTGATGAAGTTAACTTTGGGAGGGGAACGTTGAAGGCCACAAAGATAAGATTTTTTTTACGTAATTATCAACAATACACCTAGGTGTTTTGTTTACTCAGGTGCTATGATATTGGTGTCGGCATAATAATGATAATATTAATAATAATAATGATAATAATGATAATAATAATGTTAATGATAATAACAATAATATTAAAAACAATAACAATAACAACTAAAACTTTCAGTCGTTCTATGGCTTATACATACATGGGTAAGCTACTGAATTGGGGAGAACTAACTGCTATCAAACATAAAACTTTTTTTACTCTCTGTTACAATAACTTACTCTTCCTCTTGTACATTTGCTTATGCTTTCTTTATATGCTAACCAGAAAGTCTATTTATATTTGTTCGTACACTCTGATGAGAGTTTGGTCTTGAGACTAAACTACTAATTGTGTTCTGTAAATAATGTCTCATCACACAAAAGAAGATCTTCTGACAACTTAGCAAGGTCACGGAGTTTAATCCCGTGAGAAACTCTTAAACTTCACGCGAGTTCGTGACGTCAGCTATCAGAATTGTCTCTAAAGTGAAATCATTCTAAAATACAAACTTATCGTAAATCGTGTCGTTACACTTTTGTAAAATTCACCGAGAGCAAATATTCTTAGGCATTTTTATTTCAAAATTATTATTCAATTTCTTTGAGGGGACTTAATAACTATACAAATAGTTTTTTTTTCTTTTGTAAGTGCTTGGTTAAGTAAAAATATCAGTATGATCTGCGAAAATTCAAAATTGTAGTAATAGGAGTAGAAAATATGATTGATATACAAAAGGAAGTACTCATTTCATGTCATTTTAATGTTTCCCTTGTTTAAATCAAATTGAGTGGTAAAATAGCTTTTTTAGCCAAATCTTTTCTTTTATTTAACTTGCTGTTATAAACTTTATAGAGTTTTACTTTTGCTTGATCAGTGCTTAGGGAAAGTGATTTAAATAGCTTTTGTTTTGTTTTAACTGACTGAACTATACCATTAGATATCATCATTATAATTGTCTTTATTTTGGAATTAGATATTTTCTTATTACTTGTAAGCGTTTATTTTGTTTTCCATAATACCATTAAGATCATTAGAACCTGAGATCGTTTGAAGATCGATTGCGGCTAAGTCTGCATCAAAAAGATTCTTGATAAACTTTAAAAAATCTTAGCGGTTTTGTACATAAAATGACCGTACAAGTCCTAGTACTTGAGAGGTTTCCAAGATAGTACAGTGCAGTGCACAAACTGAATTGAAGAGCTAAACAACGTCCAAAAACGTATAGAGCATATTACAATCCCACATGCACAGACAGAATGATTATATGTATAAACAACCAGAAATACAAAACCTTTTTGCTGAAGAGGGCTCTCAGACCGAGCCGAAACTGTTTAAACGGGAAGAAAAATCAGCAAAAGTTGGACAAGACAGAAGAAGAAAGGAGACACGAAAGAGGTACATGTAATGATGTTTTAGTGGTTAAAGTGCAAAAACAAGGTAAGTGGTCTGAAATATCAGCTAGACAAATTCCAGATTTTAGCACCTTTTTGGGCGCATTGCTGTAAATATGGTCTATGAGAGCACTGCTATGATCTGTAATTCTAGTGCTTTGGTGAAGACTGGCAAATATCTCAACGTCGATGTCCGCAGTATTATACACCTCGTATGCTTGGTTATTGAGGGATTCTATAATGTCTGTTGTAAATTTTCCTGAAAGTGTTCTTGATCAAGATCACTATGTGGATGCCTATTTATACAACCAACAACAACGTAATCTTGCTTCATTTTGGCAGTTCTACAAAGCACGTTTTTATACCATCCAAATTTATTTTGAGAACTGGCCTTTTAATAAACTGAATCTCATCTTTTATAGACAGCCCAACACCTCCCGCGCGCGTTTGTTTTAGAAGCCTTGCTAGTAAATTCATAACCAGGAATTGACGTGCTCTACACGTTATTTTCACATAGCTTGGTCTCTCGTGTGGCAATTTCCTTTACTGTTAGCAAAGACGAAGATTTTTTGGTAAACTTTTAGTGTTGCAGCTAAGTACTGAAAAACCTTTCGACGAGGCGTTTCGAAAGAACGCGCCAGTTTTCTTAATTAGGCATCTTTACACTCATGCACCATGCGTAAAAGACACTGTATTTGGCAGACCATGGGTTTTACAAATGTAGTCGAATTCTGTCGCCCAGACAAAACAATGGGGAATGAACACTACACATCATTATGAATTACGTACTAGCAGTTTTTACCAAGAATGGAATGCTACCGGAGGACGAAAAGATTTTGGTTTTGTTATTGTTAGCTTCCAAAATTTGTTTGGTTTATATATATGAAGGAAAGGAAAATTGTGTAGACGTTTTTAAGATCAGTTAAAAACTCATACTTGTCAGTTATCAAATCTGAGTTAAGAAACAGAACAGAAACCAGTTTTTAATGTCTTGGTTCAGATAACAACTTTAAACATCAACAACATTATTTAAATGGAAACCTTTTTACGTTTCAGTGCAGCATAATACAGGATTAAGAAAACGACTCTGTTGCAGTTCAGAGTTACAATCAGCAATACTAATTTTCACACGAGTAATCAGTAATGATGATGACCACTATGTCGAAAACGTTTTAGAAAAAACCTTTTAAAAACACTTAAGCCTTTCATTTTAAACATCGTGTGTTAATTTTTTGAGAACATGAAAGATTTACACAAAAATCTTTCACCGCTACTTCTCAAATAACAAAGTATATCCATAATCATTTCATAGGCACTTTAAGTAGTTTACACTGTGTGAATCAAAAGAATGTACTGACGCATCGGATTGTAGTCTTTCGTCGGAGTCAAGTGTGTGAGGGATAAGTAGAGAAGTTGTTAAGTATAGTCACGTATTCCTCCCACATGACTCAGAGGAAGGACTAGAGTCCTAAACACCATAGCATATCATTCGGTGAAACTCCCGTACTCACCCATACAGTACTACCATACATACAGTAATGGCCGCCAAACTTTACATTTTCATGTAGTTTATGACCGCCAAACTCCACATTTTCTTTTTGCGAATTGAAAGACATAATCCTTACCCAAACCTTAACCATTTCGAAATTTTTGGTTGCTCGTAGAGCAGGGTCATCAATAGCTTCGTATGTATAATTAGATATGGAAATTACGTAAATTTTGCATATCATTCTCTCACGACGTAAAGCATGACATATTCTTAAGACGTTGTAAAGTAGCCAAGTTTCTTTTCTGAGCAGCATTTCAACCTAATTTTTAACAATAAGGTTATTTCCATTTCAAAAGTGTGCTCTTTTTCACCTTTAAATCAACAAAGAGATCGTAAAAGAAACTAAACAAGCTACTTGATCCAAGTTTCTCGGCCAATAGTTTTACTTTTAGACTCAAGAGTACATTAAAAAACTTAAACGTTTTTCTTCTTAAATGTCCTTCTGTCTACCAGGTTATTAACAAAACAGGCTTGGAATTCACAAGAATTAGTAAACAGATATCCAAAGTACTCATACTATTTAAAACGTGGTTTGGTTTTCATGCATACTCTATATTGATTAATTTGTTCATATCAGCTTCAACAGTATCAAGACAACCTCGTAAAATATGTGTGTCAAGAGCTTACGGGTTATACTGAAGACCACATCTTGTTCTCAAACTATTTAGTAAACGCGTTACGGTCAAACTTTCGTGGACAAACCTAGGTATGCACTGACTTTTTACAAAGAAGCCCCAAAAGTCATAGCTCAAAGTCAGAGTTGGAACTATCTTCATCCCACTCTTCACTGCTATCTGACAGCTCATACTGTGACAGATCACTCAAGGACAGTCCTTCAGGAAGCAGTTTCTTTGCTTCTGCTTCATAAAACGCTGCTCGAGCAACATTGGAACCTATACCGTAGGTGTTTCCATGTGTCTTTATGTACTTTGATATGGCAGAGAAGATTTGAGCGAGGACTTTGTCTAGTCTGCACGACCACTGCGCGTGCAGGGGGAAGCATGCACCGGCCTCGATGACATATTCTGCCTCTGGAATGTTGCTGTGGTCTGATTTTGAGATATTTGAATTGCTATTACTAGGGGCAGCAAAAGTGCCTGGAAAGTTTTCTGACCCAATATCCGAGCGGATAGCGATATCATCAGAGACAGTACAACTGCTTGGACAGTTTTTCAACTCAATATCAAAACAGGTCTGTTCAGTAGAGGCATTGTCATTAAATTGACAGTTTTCCAGTTTGATATCAAAGCTGGCACTAGTTTCCTTGTCGCAAACACGTGTTTCTCTCTCAACCTCACTTGGTTCCTTTACTTTAACCACGTCGTTTGGTTTTTCAATAACACTGTCTTTGGTTTGATGGATGCTGTGGCTGTTATCTTTATCTTTAAAGCTTCTTTCCTCCCATAAGTCGAAAGCGAGAAGTGCATTTTTTATACGTTTCAGGTCCTGAGGAGTGCTTCCTGGGGGATTTTCTTCAGAAACACTCCAAAGAGAGGACCAAACGATTGTCTGCAACGCCTCGAAGAAATCCTCAGAAGCTTTTGCTCGATACTTCGAATAGAACATAGAATATTCAAACGAGTCGCACAAAAACAAAAGCGGGTTATCACGAACAGGTAAAACGTTGCTGGATGGAACAAAATAGTTAGGAATTTGTGCCTTTTCCAAGAACGCAATTAACTTATCTAATACCCATATAAAACAGCTTCCCAAGTTATCGTCGTTCCACAGAGATAAAGGAATTTCCTCACAAGCCCAGTAAAACGTAGTCTTTAGATAGTAAGAGTCAACAAATATTGGATCAAAATGACACTCTTCATCATCATCTTTAAATGGTTTAATTTCCTCTTTGATTTTTTCATGAAGAAACTTTAACAACATAAAACATCTTACTTGCGTTCCATTTAAACTTGCAGCTAGAAGTTTCTCTGCTTCACAGAAACTTAAACGCCAATCCATAAAATCTTGGAAATTATACATGCTTTCAAAGGTTTGCTTAAGCTTTGTATTTGGAGGTGCTACGGTACCTCTTGGAATAACATGGCACCCTTTTTGCACTATCTCTTTTACAAGTAATTAATAATATAATTTATGTTATTATTTTCAATCAAAATTTCATACTTACACTCGGTCATTAGTTTCGTGCATGATCGGTGCCATACCGACCATAAACACATGCACGTTTTTCGTGCACTCTTTGGGTCAAGACTCGAATTCTTGAATAGTTTGAGGATCTCATGCAGCCTCAGATGTTTTTAATTAAATGTCCTTAAACATAATTGTTAGTATCGGGTATGCGTGCAGTTGTTATATTATTTTCTAAATTCTATCTATATCAACCAGTCGGAAGCACAAATATGTTTTACTGAATTAGCCTCTACCATGACTATGATAAAAACAATTTTTAAAAAAATGCCGATCGCGAGAAAAAAATTATTTCCACCATCAAGTATCAGATTGGGTTATTCACGCAGTTTCCTCAACCTCAGCATGTTCTTAGAATGTCCGTAAGTTATGGGCGTTTTCAGCCTCATGAGTCTTATTGCTGCTGCAGCGGAGCGAGCCTGAAGCGAGCGAAGCAAGGCAGCGACTCTAATTTGGGCTAAAGATCTCGATTTTAACCCAGG
>JAOBAT010008249.1:0-10471 GCA_026413305.1 Hydrozoanthus tunicans | reverse complement strand
TTTCAGCTTAGGGTAGAGAGTTTCGGACTATTGGGCAGAGAGTTTCAGACTATTGGGTAGCGAGTTTCAGACTATTGGGTAGTGAGTTTCAGCCTAGAGAAGAGAGTTCCAGCCTTGGGTAGAGAGTTTGAGACTATTGGGTAGAGAGTTTCAGACTTTTGGGTAAAGAGTTTCAGAGTATTCGGTAGAAAGTGTCAGCCTAGAGTAGAGAGTTACAGCCTAGGGTAGAGAGTCGCAGACTATTGGGTAGAGAGTTTCAGACTATTGGGTAGCGAGTTTCAGCCTAGGGTAGAGAGTTCCAGCCTAGGGTAGAGAGTTTCAGACTATTGGGTAGAGAGTTCCAGCCTGGGGTAGAGAGTTTCAGACTATTGGGTAGCGAGTTTCAGCCTGGGGTAGAGAGTTTCAGACTATTGGGTAGAGAGTTTCAGCCAAGGGTATAGAGTTTCAGACTATTGGGTAGCGAGTTTCAGCCTGAAGTAGAGAGTTTCAGATTACTGGGTAGAGAGTTTCGGCCTAGGCTAGAGAGTTTCAGACTATTGGGTAAAGAGTTTCAGACGTTCCAGCCAAGGGTAGAGAGTTTCAGACTACTGGGTAGAAAGTTTTAACCTAGGGAAAAGAGTTCTACCTTAGAGTAGGGAATTTCAGACTTTTGGGTAGAGGCTTTCAGACTATTGGGTAGAGGTTTTCAGACTACTGGGTAGAAAGTTTCAGACTAATGGGTAGAAATTTCACACTATTGAGTAGAGAGTTTCAGACGTTCCAGCAAAGGGTAAAGAGTTTCAGACTATTGGATAAAGAGTTTCAGACTATTGGGTAGAAAGTTGCAACCTAGGGAAGAGAGTTCCACCTTAGGGTAGGGAGTCTCAGCCTACTGGGTAGAGGTTTTCAGCCTAGGGTAGAGAGTTTCAGACGTTCCAGCCAAGGGTAAAGAGTTTCAGACTATTGGGTAGAACGTTTCAGCCTAGGGTAGAGAGTTTCAGACTGTAAGATAGAGAGTTTTAGATTAGGGTAGAGGTTTTCTGCCTCGGGTAGAGAGTTACAGAGTGTGTTGCAGTGTTGAATGTAGGATATTTAACCGCGCAGTGGCCCACCGTAGAATTGAAGAAGCTCATGGATTACAGACAAGTTATTCAAGGCCTCGAGGTATTCGGCAGTTAATTCAGTATTCAGGAATGCAGTTCGCAAAGCACAGAAGTTGTATATACGGGTTCAAAGATTTGAGGGCAGATAAATCTAGCATCTAGAGATATATTAATTGAGTAACTAAATAAAATCCAAGCGTAATTTAGTAAAGGCGTGAACAAACCTTTACAACACGTCTCTTTGGGAGGGCCTAAATCTCGCAGGAACAAAAACTTTGGTTTTGTAAGGAAATTTGCTGAACACCGAAATTCACTGCTTCATATTCATATTTGAGGAATACTCTTTTCTTGTTCTTGAAAAAAAATGACAAGGTTTCTTGTTTGTCGTTTTGAATCTGAAAACAGTTCTCATATAATACAGACCATCCGAATTATATGTTTTCAGTGGAGTTATCTGACACTCCTTTTTACGAAAAGCTTTTTTAAAGATTATTCAACGGTATTCCATCTTGAAACTGTTTTCATGTTCTCCTCGTGTAAACGGGTTTTTCCTTCAAAGGTCTCCATCATAGTGTCACAACCCTCTGGACTTTCCTTCCGTGTTTGTGTATTCCTGGTGAGCACTTTTTTAAGGTTCCACTAGGTCGACGGCTAATGGAGTAATAATCTATCTCATAGTTTTCAACTTCAGTGTTTGACAACTCTGTGGAGCAAACATCACTTTTCGAGCTTAGGGTTTCCTCGATCGTTCGTTCATCTAGTGTAGAAAGCGCGAAACTGTTATACTGCAACGAGATTGGTGAAAAATTGCTCAAAGAGCTGGTTTCCAAAGCTGATTCGGCCAACTTAGTGATATCATCTTCCGAACAAGAGCAACCCTTATGACGAATATATTCAGACACTCCACGATCGCTTTCTGCAATTGATTCAGATCTTCTTGTAATTTTTCTTTCCTCAAGAGGCGGACGGGGTGCAAGATTAATAGGAGGATGTTGTTGGAACTCGATCAACTTGCTTGTACCGCAAGGGTCGTGGAACATTTGACTTAGGGCCCGACGGAGACGCTTCGTCCTTCCCCATGTTATAAGCAAGTTGAAACTGCTCGGTATAGTTTGGAATATTTGAGAAAGGAAGTAGTACCACCGAAACAGAGAGTTATTTCTCTTTGTCGATTCGTTTTTGCTCATCTGTTGAAGAAGAATCGAGAGCAGAAAACAACAACTGTAGCAAGTTCCAATCAGAGCGACGGTTTTTGCAGCCTTCATTTCATCCGTTTCTGCTGCTACGATTTTTCGGCCACCAAGCCGCCTGACAGCATCTTTTTTTCGCTTTAAAGATTGCCAAGTGAGTACTGACAACATAAAAAACATAGCGGGAAAAACAGCCTTTACAATGTAAACATACATTGTGTTTGAAGTGGCAAGTTTATATTTCCAAACTGGAACTTTACCGAAGTTTGGGTTATTGACGCTCAAGTCCAAAATAACCAGGATCATGAAAGAGACCCAGCAGCCAACAATGGAACAGACTATCTTTCGTTTGGACCTCCATTTTGCTGTATACCTCAAGTCAAAGTGAATGGCAAGGAAACGGTCGATAAAGACAAGCGTCATCAACATGGCGTTTACTAGGTTGAAGTACCGCTCAAAAAATAGAAATACCGACGCCGAGAGTTTGCTCTCTAACTGGTGTAGCTCAAGAACTTCATAATCGATGAAAATGGATAAACCAACTGTTAGTGTCAAAAGATTGGTTACTGCCACTTGAGCCATTAGGAGATTTGTCTTTGTTCGTAGATCTCGGAACCGCAGTAAAAGTAAGAGGAAGGCAGAACTCAAACCGCTGCCAAGAACTACCAGTAAACCACAAAAGGACGTTTGGATGATATGGTGAATGATCACAGCCATTTCGTTCAAATGTTGGTTGTGTTATGAATCAACTGCTTGTCAAAGAAACAAACTTAGAACTAGAAAAAATTATAGTTCCAAATACATTTCCTTTTGAACATAATTATATCTGACTGGCCTTCCACTGCGCACTGCAGCGGCGCATGCTCACAAGGAAGTAAAAAAAAAACTTCGACACTGTACTCTGCCTAATACTTCTACTGAAAAGCAGAAGTGTTAGAAAACAAACATAATCAACACAGATCATTGTCACTCTCTCTTATAAAGAGCTTACAGCTACTAGAGATATTTTTCAAGATACAGAAACGTGTAAGTATCAGTGAGTAACGTAATGATTTATACTAAATTGTTTAATCATATGCAACAAACGTGTTATGGCGATTGGCGTGTTTTTCAGCCGCTTCTAGTCGCCGAGATATACCACCAGTAGCAGCTTGTAAGACTCTACACTCAAGATATGAGACATAACATGCATTTTCGTCGACAAACGAAAGAAAGGTTAAACCACGTACGCATCTCTAGATTTCAGAGAAGCTTCAGCAACATTGAGTACAGTTGTCCCGGATGTTAACAAGAACACTTTGTGGTGAACCATTGGTAGTGAAACTGACAACCGCTTTCAGCGTCACCATTAGTCGCGAAGGTGACCACATTGAATGTTCAAAGAGAAGCCACAAAGCAGTTCAGTAAACCAGTTGATCTCCATGAATTGATTGTTGCGCGTAGGGACAGTCCATCTGACCTATTATGAATCAGCTGCGCCCATTAGCAATAGTTCATTAAATGGCGTAATACAACAGAAGAAAAGAATAGGAAACTCTTTCTTTTTCTTAAGATAAATTTCCAGTTGTTCTTAACCACTTAGTGAAGTGAATAAGTTAACCGCTCATAGCTAGACGAGAACCTATGAAGAGACGAAGACACTTGAGGGAGATTTTTAAGTGAGTCTGAAAGTCATAGTAAAAATACAATTATTTCCCGTCTGGTTCTAAGAATTAAGAATTAGGTGTAGCTGATACATTGTGCCGGTTGGAATATGTAGGACATTGAACGTCTGTAAATTTCCTTATCGCGTTTCTGCATTTAGTTAATTTAAAAAATTATGTTTTTGTTACTCACAAACAAAACACGAACTCTCTCTAGACATGATTCGCCATTTGAGAAAAAGATCTTCTCCACCTTTCGTTGTAATCATTTCCCAATGTCTCAAACTTTAGGTAAATTATGAACTACCGCTTAAAATGAAATGGCAACGGATTCGCTAAGCGCTTTATTAACCATATTTGTTCCCTAAAAAGCGAAGCGAGAGCTTTTGTCGAACCTAACTCTATCGATGTTCTGTTATTTTTTCTCAAATGGCGAATCATGCCTAGAGAGAGTTCGTGTTTTGTTTGTGAGTAACAAAAACATAATTTTTTAAATTTTAAACGTACCATCAAGTATTGTCGATCCTCTTTCTATGGGTAAGTTAATAAAGACGATTTAATGGCAATTTTTTGAATACGCGCTTTGTAAAATATCGGAAGTTGGGAATTCAAATAGCGTTTTAAAATAGTCCTCAAGTTTTAGTATTTTCTATGTCAGTTATTCAAAATACTGTTTAAAACAACTTTCAAAGACGCTTTGAGTTTGTATTTTCTTAGGAAAAGTTTACAGACGTAGTTCTCCTTAAAGATGTTACCATAAGGATTTTTTTCTTTTTTTTCTTCCCAGCAGCAAAACCATGCCTTCACGAAACATCTGCCTCTTGCCAACGTACAAGAAAAGATAGCGTCCTAACGAAAACGAACGCTTTTTTTCTAATTATCTTAAGTTAATTCTGTTTTATAAGGCCTTCTGCATTCTCCACAGGGTACAAAGACACAGTGTTGATAAAACTTTCATCCATGAACTGGTGTTTCTAACACACTCACACACACACACACACACACACACACACACACACACACAATTGAACTATAAGAAGTTGTAACTGGTAGCTTTAAGCTGCTCAACTGCCGTTGGTGAGAAATGAAATAGAAAAAAAATGTTGACCTTAACTAAAGATAATCAAAACTTGAAGTGGTGCAAACATAAACTGTTTTCGTTCTTTTTAGAAAAGCAAAATGCAGGCAACAATTGGAAATTAACAAACTAATCCCAACAGCTTTTAAATGAGATTCGAAGCTAAACTTAATATCATTCGTGACACTTGGTTTACTTTATTAAGAGCTGGGGTTAATAAGTTCGGAACAGCTCATCACTTCTTTCACAATTGTTCAATCACTGAGACTGTTTAATCAGAGATATTGCATCCTCTTAAAGAAGTGTCAGTTTATTGAATAAATCTTGTAAAACATGTGCTTGTTCCGCAGGTGTACACGACTTCGTACCGTACGCAACGGTACTGTTAGTGAACAAAATGTATTTGGTTGGAGTTGAGCTCAGCGCCGGCAGTTTTCTTTGCAAGTATATTACCATTCCTTCGGTTTGTCATGTTTCACATTGAAAACGAACCATCAATCTTCTTTGGCTAAACTTGAATTGGGAAAATTTGGGGGCCTTTACAAATTATATTTTCTTGAAGGAAGAAAAGCGCTCCAAAATTAATTCTAAATGAATCGAGAGATGTAAGTTTATTCGGCTGTTTCAATTGGAGTGAACAACCCTACGATACCAACGTTTCCTTAAAAAGATACTTAAGTTCTCGAAACCATTCAAGTTTTTTGGAATATCAACGACAAAAAATATATATATATTACTCGAAAGTTCTTCGTCCTTGGCTTCATTTTTTCAGAGCTTCGCAAACGAGCTTCTCGGGAGCAAAACGATCTGTTTCAGTTCAAAAGCTGAACAAGCCTGCAAGCCTGTTCCGCAACTGCTCCTTGATCGAGCATCAGTATTAGTTCGTGTTAAAAGAACACTTTTTAAACAACTGCTCATTTACCATATCAAACTGTGCCGGACAATTTATTGCTCATTTCCTTGAGGCACGATGAAAACTCGCCACAATGGCGAAAAGAAGTTCGTGGGGAGTTATTAAAACTGTCAGATTACCCGCCAAATACCCAAAACGTTTTCACTCAAAAGTTGTCGGATTTAATTGAGCAGGTGAAACATTCAAAAACAAGAGTAGCTATGGCGTTTGTTGTCGACTGTAGCAAGATTTTGAAACCATTGGTAAAATCGTTGACCATATGTTTAAAGGTTGGTCTCCCTTTAAGTCGGTTTGTTTGTGATCACAACCTAGCCAGGCACATATGAATATATCTTACCGGTTTCTGTATAAAGAAAACGGCAATGATATCATATGCAACCGGCAAGTGCTTTTATTGTTTCTCTAATTAAGTTAAATGGCAGACACTTTGTCTTTTTGAAAAACATTGCACGAAATCTATTTAATTGCCAATAGCTCTCTGTTTCAAATACAGCGCTAGCCAATATGTTTAGCACTGTTTTTCTTCATTAAAAGAATGAGCCATTACTAAAAAAAACTCTGTAATCCCCAAAATTTTAAGGTAGCCAAAAATTTAAGAACAACTTAAGAACATACTTAGGCTTAGAAAACGCAAAGACTTTTTATTTTGGATATAACTGCACAAAATTTTCTAAATAATCATATTTTACGAGTGAATGTTCATCAGATACAACATCGCCTTAGTAATGTGCACGCACAAGTTTGTCTTAATTTTTTTATTTATTATCATAACTTTTATTCTTCTTTTACGGCCATGGTAGTGCGGTTCAATTCAATAAATTCCCTTTTTAATATGCTTCCGGTGTGGTTCGTACGAATGGAAAATGACAACTGCACATGCCCAATACCAGCATTTATGTTTACAAACTTTTCCCCCAAGATATTTAAGAACGTACAGGCTCGTTCAAAAATAAGACCAAAGAAAGAGAGTATATGGTTCCCAAGCACATTGTATAATAAGTTTGCATTAGTCAAGCTTACTAATCTACAATGAGCAGCGCTTTTGATTTAACTGCAGACGTCGAACCAATTCTTGGCTACTGTATTTCAAATATGCTTAAACTGTAAAATCAGAGACGCTCTGCCCAGCCCGCCGGGTCAGTGGAGCCATTAGTCTGCGTGCGTGTGCCCTGGCCATTGTAGATGTTTGTTACAGTCAGTGCCCCAAAACTACATACACCCTCTGTTTTGTGTATCCGAAACACCTCCTTGCTGGGCTGTGAAAGCCCGGGGGGAGGGGTAGAACGAGCCTCGCGTACTTTTTAGGGTTTAATTTCAATTCTAAAAGTCAGTTTTAGAATTTTACCTAAGATTACACAAATTGGAAACAGGGTAATATAAAAATTATAATGTTCATCAACTCCAAGAATACACCAACCATGTTTATGTTGTACAAAGTTAAACTTCTCTTTTGTTAAAAAAGTCGAAACCGGCCTCAAATGATTGGCAGGTTTCCTTGCGTAACTTTTAAGGATATTTTCAAAACAGTCCGCCGAGCAACGCTATCTATTTCTTCAGTAAGGAGTCCCCCCCCCTCCACCCTAACCTAACCCTAACCCTATTGTTGATGACCGCGCTAACAAACTCCTGTTGATGATATATTTACCAGCACCACGTAGTGATGCGTCTGGTCTATGTGTACTCAACAAAATGTTTACTGCATGATTGTCTGAGTCGTTTGGCACTGTAGACATTTTGCTATATAAAGATTGCGAAAATTAGGTAAAATTTTACAGCTTTACTGGCAACAAAGAGCTTTGAGGGCCCCTTTCAAAGTAACCATCGTAAATGAGACTCATGCAAGATTGAATAAGCGAACAGCAACTTGGGGTTCCCTCACTAATGATACTGGTAGCACAAAGAAACTGAATACATATCGTTAAGAACTTTTTTCTTCCGTAAGTTTTTCAGTAAAACCTCGTGTAAAAAGTCATTAAAATCGCTTAAAAAGGTTAGATAAAATGGCTAAAACATAAGTTTTTAAACTCTCAAACGGAGTCTCCTGAAGATGACTTTTTAGTCGAAAACGTTTGAGTTTAAAAACTTATATTTTAGCCTCTATCTTTTTATCTAACCTCGTGTAAAAATTTTCTGCTTTCCTGGTTGGTCTTGAATAAACGGCGTATGATTAACAAGTAGACGAACGAGAGAAACTGACAAACGCATCACAAACTTGATGGCCAAAACTAACATGCAATGCAAAGTTTATAAGTTCGGTAAGCAAAGAAAAACACCAAATGATTGGGTTTAATTTTCATGTTTAAATTTTATGACAAAGAACGTTGAAAGCTTTAAATTGTTAGTTCTGAAAGCAAAGCATAATAAGAGAATAAATTGTTTTTGTGAAACTTTTTATTTTGTTGCTTTTTTAAAATCCGATTCTTTTGTTTATCGGGCTTCTGCTGTTCATAGTTAGTTTCTTAAGCTAAAAGAACTGAAACTTCATTATGCAAATTATGTATATATGTACGAGCCCGTTGCCTTTTTCTTCAATTTAGATTTTAACTGGAAGAAAGCATGTGCTTACTTTCACACAAGAACCATGAAACGTTTTATCGCAGAGGTGTTAAGATTTTAATTGGACTTTAATGCATAACGTTCAACAAGACTTGGAGACGAGAAGCGATTAATATACTTTTTTTATTTCAAGCCGATATGGTGATTTGAGGATGCGTTCCAAACGCCAAAAAAACCACAACTATTAACTGCACTTTTTTAAGAAAAAATTTTACTCAGCTTCAATGTTCTTCTTTTGAGGGCAGTTGCAGCCTCAAAATATTCTTATTTTGTTCTACTTGTGGCATTTGCCATTATCGTCTCGCTATGTAAAAATTGCCATTGGCGAGGTCTACAAGGTTACAGTTCATCACTGAATCGGGATACTTTGCATTTTAACATTTAACAAATAATATAAATGAACAAATATCGATATCTGAAACTGCAGATATGTATGTTGCAATATGTAATGTATGTCGAATATAATGCATGTACGGACAAGGCGATTTTCTTACGAGTTAGTTTTTATTCTCCGTAAATATCGATTTCAGCCTCAGTTTGTTTTTACTTTGTTCTTTATTTTTTGACGATTCAATTCAGCCTCAATGTTCTTATTAAGTTTGTTTTAAAACAAGTGTATTGAAAGAATTACTTAATCACACATGAAGAATTTACTAAGCTGTTCATTGAAAACTCCAAAAACCACCTGCAGAATAAATGATCTCTAAAACCCTTTTTCCGGAGTTTTATTGTTACCAACATGCAAGTTTGCGGTCAGAGTTTTTCGAGTTTTCAGTTCTGATGTGCTTAATAATCTGCCTTTGAACTGACACTAGATCTGATACAGAGTTTACAAAACGAAAAACCCAACCTCATCGAAAAATTTGCAAGCAATTGTTCATTGTAAACTTATTTTTTCTCCATGTTAAACATAATTTTTTGCTATCTCTCTTTCATCGGGAAAATCAATTGTTATCTTGTAAGACGACACTTCAACGATTGTCTCAACGATTTCGGTCATAAATAAAAGTCAACGCGACGTTAATTCCAACTCAGTGCTACCACTGGTACCGTGGTCCTCATCACGGAGGCAGTCAGGCGTGTAGACTGGCTTGTCTTTATACTCGGCGGATCATGCAAGGCAGCCGTCTTTGCTGTGATTAATTGGTTGGTTAAAACCTTTTGCTGTTGTCTTTCGAATTGTCCGGGATATCCAAGCTTCAGAAATCTCAATGCCGCTGTCTCTGTTGTTGATGTTGCAGGGGTGTGGCCTAATTTGAATGGCCTCTTTAACTCGACCTACATACCAATTAATATTGATCAGGATCGACGATTTATGCCAGGCTGGGCATTGATCGGCTGCCGTCCAGTCTACAAGATCGCCTGATATTCAATATTTTCAATTTTAACGGAGAGAACGTAATCTTTGGAAATTAAATAAAGATTAATAAAACTCGCAAACAAGTCAAGTCCGACGGTTCTGCTAACAATCCGACCGAGACAAATGTTTGAACCCACCTCTCTTTCGTCGTATTAAAACCCCATGAACCACATGTTTTCAGCTAAAAAGAACACTTAAATATAGTTTAGAATCTTAAAGCGATTTTAATTTTTAACATATCGTTTAACAAGGTAGTTTTTCCTTGTTTGTGTAGACTCGCTTTTCTTGACACACTATAACAGCTGCTTTCCTGGTGTAAATAAATCCAGACCGTCAACACGAAAGTAATTGCAAAATCCAAAACCAGGTTTTTAGGTTACTCGTTTCGATTGCATCAACAGTTTCATTTATCTCAAATAATTTGTTGCCGTTCCCGAAATTATTTAAAGTGAAGTTGCTTCCAGAGAATTTTAAAGTGAAGTTGAGCCCAGAAATTATTCAAAGCGAAGTTGCCGGTCCCGAAATTATTTAAAGTGAAGTTGCTTCCAGAGAATTTTAAAGTGAAGTTAAGTCCAGAAATTATTCAAAGCGAAGTTGCCGGTCCTGAAAATATTTAAAGTGAAGTTGCTTCCAGAGAATTTTAAAGTGA
>JAOBAT010008238.1:0-10472 GCA_026413305.1 Hydrozoanthus tunicans | reverse complement strand
TTATTGTTATTATTGACATTATTTGAATCAGTAGCGGAGACCCTATATAAATGTATTTATTTCGTCTTGGCTGATCGATTCTTTTTTGGATTAATTCAAAAGTAACAATATTATGAACTTGGGTAATTCAGATTACACGCCTTTTTCTCTATATGAACCAGTAAACTTGGCCGAGGCTCATTGTTCTTAATTTGTTGGCGATTTGAACCATAAATTGTTCATAATTTGTTCTTATTTTTATGTCTGGCTTAAATCGGAGAAAAAATTTTCCATCCCCGCGGATTTAACATGGGTCATTTTCCCGAGACGATTTCCTGTGATTGTAAAACTGCAAGTCATTTGTTACTCATTCTGTGTTCGGTTAAGTCAGTAAGGGTCAAAGCTCAATTGAATTTTTAAAAATATAGCCATTGAGCCCGAGCCTCAGATTGTTCTTGAATTGTTCTTAAATTTTGGCCAATCTGAGCTTCGTTGTTCGTATAGACGTTCAGCAGAAAAGGATAAAGCAACATTGATATTGAGAGTTCGCACGATAACACCTGTTACAAGCATGTGCTTGAACACAGCAAGTACCTGTCCTTGAGTTTAACATTACTGGCTATGTTTTAAAAGGCTCAGCGGAAAAGCAAAGCTCTTGAAAGTTCACTAACGGGTCCAGCATTGCCAAAGGCGTTGATCCTCGTAATACGTTGAAGTGGTGTATTTTGAATCATTACCACTGTGAAAAACCTTTTTACGCCTTGTTTTTGATGCCCATGACCTTAACTTTTGTCAGATTTCAGCACAGCTTTACATTATACATAATAATGTTTCTAGTTCTTGCTGGCGAAAATGAACTAGATATTATTATGAACTAGATAAATATGTTTTTATTTTTGTCTTAGTTAACTTTGGCCGGTCGTTGAGTTCTCGCTATCAACCCGCCGAACCAAAGCCAGAGTTTGTTAGATGTGACCAGCACAAAATACGGACTGAAATCTTTTTGTAATCAAAAGACCATTCAGTTTTTAAACAGATAACAAGCAACTTCTTTTATTGCCCGTTTAGCATATTTCTTGTTTAGTCTTTAAAAGGTTGTTACGGCAATTTGTATGAATTGAGAAAGTTCTAGACCACGCATTTTAATCATCACATCTCGTTTGTTATTGAAAACCTTTCAGCAAGACTACCTATTTGATTTTTTTCTTGCCCGAAGCACGGGTTATATTGCGCTTGTATGATTTAGTGCATTAGAAGGCTATTGGTGCCACAACTGATTTACTAAAAGCGATTTTGTGTTGTTTTTTTGACAAGAATGTCATCGCCTCTTGCTCACGCTATGCATGCTCAAAGTTGAACTTGAAATTAAAAATCGCCACAAGCCATGAACGATTGACATCGCTTCCGCGGAGCTCTGTTCTTATCCGCTTATCAAGAGCTTCGCCATCACAACTGGTTTTGTTATAGTTTTGTTATATTGGTTATTAGTGGAACACTGAAGCAAAATATACACCCAACGATGATAAAAACGGAAATTCACTAGAGTAGATTTTTTTCTCCGCAAACTTACAAGACGGGAGAGGATTTGGAAGATCAAAGCCCCAAAGCTCGTCGACTTTTTCAGCTGTGGTTTAAGTGAACTTCAACGGACATGATGTAATTCGCTGAAGAAGAAAATCTGCTAAGAATCGTGCTGCACTTAATCTGTTGATGTTTAACGTATTAAGAAAGGCTAAATGTAATTTGATATGCGTGCCAGATAGTCTGACGACGCGTGCTGAGTGCCTCGGTTGCAAGCGTGACAACTCTTGCTATTTTGTCATGGTTGTTTCTCCTACGTGATTGACGAAACAGACAAGTCGCAGTCTGTTATCGAGAAGTTTTATGTCAGTTACAACCTGCCGCTGGTGTAATCACATTTGTAACAGAAAGGTAAGCATCTCGTTTGTTTATACTTTTCATTGAACATGAATTATGTATCTTATATTATTGTCAGGCGACTCGGTTGTTATTGCTGTCACCGGAGTATTCTATTGTGATTTGCATTTTAGTAGACACGTATTAGCATAGTGTGGTCATCGCTAATGCCTGCCAGAGCAGTCGTGTTTTTGGGAGTGTACTATTTGGAATACGTCGAAATTTAAATTCAAAATAATGAAATGATAAGAAAGACATGTTCCCTCCTCCAACGGGGTAAATTGACGGAAGGATTTCGACCGTGAGAGCGATTGAATGCGAGTGAATAATTTAGTGCTTAGAACAGCTTTGAGGAATACACTGTGCAATGAACAGCGGTTGTGGCTTTGCTTAAGAGAGAAGGCGAACTCTTCCAGCTTGTTTTCATCGAGAAATGATGTCATACCACAAGAACTCGACTGTTAGGCGGGGGACATTGTCTGTGGCTGCTTGTTGTGGTGAAACGTGAATCGAACTAGGAATATGCTAGAAATCAGAACTTGGCGATGTTTACATCGTGTGTAAACGGCCAGACCTGATGTTTCTATGATCATCTGGTAAGCGAGATAGATTTTCATTTTAACTTGATGTGATGTTTCTTGATTGTAAGGACAATGTATACGTATCTTGGGTAAAGCAGCTTGTTAAATCGCTTTGCTTAGTTTGTGTGAGCTTGCGAGGACGGTAAAATCTGAAGATACCCACGACAAATATAAATAACGATTCACTTTATCGCTACTTTGCTTGTTTGTATTTCAATCTAAGAAATATTGGCAGTGAATCATGGTGAAATCTATGAACTCTGTGGTTAAGTAGTGCCACATGCTTCATTCTTGCAAACCAAAATAAACCGAGAATGTTCATTTTGATCTCTTGCGACAGTAACATTTCTTCTCGATTATAAAGCGTTGTATTTCTTGCAGTATTATTATCATGATACTATGTTATTTTCGTCAAGATTTTGATGTGTTTCTGCCTCTTGTTTTATGAACTAGTTTAGTTTAAGATTGCGTGTTTTAAATTTGAAATTCATGTTTTAGTTTATGCATATCTTGTGTTTTATAAATTCAGTACCACACAATATGAGATATTCCGGACCGGAAGTCGCTTTTGCCGTTGTTTTATAAGCTTTGATTGTTTCAAAAATATCCTTGAAATGCCTAATTTGTTATTGGTCTCGATAATTTATCATATGATTTCTATCTTTAGATTAATATAACGATGTCGATTTTAACTCTCTCAAACATGTGATTTCAGGTTGCTTTTATTGAGGCAAAAGACACGAGCTGCAAAAAGAACCGCTGCCTTGTAAATTGCGGGCTCATATAATGCCGGTTTAAATAGATAGTATGGCTTTAAATGGAGTGCATGGTGACCAGAACACAAGCTCAGATCTTCCTACATGGCATGATAGAGAAACATGTGATAATGCGGCTTCAGTATATGATAACCAAACTGCTGTTTCACTTATTGAAGACCATTCAGGCTTTGAAAGTGAAAAAGTTGAGTTGACGTCCGAAAATCGAGCACAACAACTTAGCGAATGTTGTGAATCTCACGGGAATGACCCTGTGGAGCCCGATCGAGATCCGTTGGGATCAGACATTAGTGGTGATGACTACGATCAGCTCATACCAACACGGTTAGAAAATTCATCAAAACTTGCAATGCGGATAAGTGGCACAGAAAACATAGGAGAACGCCATGTTGTTAACTGCTCAGTACAGGAGAGGCATTTGGAAATAAGTTCTAATTATGACATAAAGGGATTTAGCATTGACTCGATAAGTGATGACTCAGAGAAACCGCTGGTCATACCAAGTATTAAAGACAGGATCGCGGCTTTAAAATGTGCAGCTCACATGGCCGAGCTCGACCTCACGCCGGTCAGGGACACATCGGCTGAAAAAGGGGTGCGTAAGTGCCTCATTGAAACTTCTAAAAAGTGGGACAGCTCTAGTGAACAAACAGATTGTGAGCCTCCACTGACTAAAGAATCTTTAGTAGTTGAACAAGACAAATGGTCTAAAGAAAAGGATGATCAAAATATTGACGCTCAGAAATGCACAGCAATAGAAGACGTCCTTAAATCTTTAGACAGTGCACAATCTACTATTGACGATATTCTTTGCCAGTTAAGCTCAGACCCAGATTCTAGTAAAGATAGTAGCAGTCTTGATGATAAACCAGTTAGTGCACGAGTTCAACAGGACGAGAAACTCCAGTTTGAAGAGAGCAGCTATTCATCATCTTTACAAACAGAAGCCAAGATAGATTTTTCTGCGCCAACTGAAACCCAAAAGGACAATGCTGTACTTTCTGAAGTCAGAGGGGATGCTGGTGTTTCATGTGACGCTCCAAAGCATCAGATTTTACCGACACTAATTCAAAGGGATCATATTTTACCGCCTGACTCGAATAAAGCTCTTGTTGATTCGACTGAAGGTCACAGAGCCCGAAGGGAAGCTCCAAAAATTCTTACTGAACCACCTGAAAATCAAACCCCAACAGAAACAGCTCCTTTTTGTAAAATATCTCGTTCACCTTTCGGAATCAGAAAAAGATCTAGTAGTCCTATACAGGTAGATGACAAATCATTTAGTCATCAAACCACTACAAGGCCCCAAACGTTTCCACTCGAGAGTTTTAGTGAAGGACCGACAAACACTTCTGAAAGTGGAATATTTTCAAAAGGAAAAACCAAGATAGAAAAGGAAAAACTAATTGAAAGTGTAGACGAAAGGGAATTACAACATGATGACAACCAAACTAAGGCGGATTGTAAGATCGAATGCACTGACGAACAGGAAAGTAGCCAATGTCTTGAAGCTAGCTTTTGTAATAAAACACCCGTACATCTTAATCAAATTTTATGTGTTTCAAAAGAAGACAATGAGAAAGACGAAGAACATAAGTTGGAACAAGTTATTGCTAAACAGTTCACAAACATGGAGCCAGAAAAAGAGATAAACAGGTATAGTTTAGTAACACAAGAACAAACAAATTTAAATAAGGAAGCAGAAAGTGTAGCATTTGACATATCGTTTAATAACTATCCAACAAAACCGCGTCTAAAGCCAAAACTCAGTAGTGATGCAAGAAGGATTAATAATAAAAGTATTGCAGAATGTTATAGTGAAAAAGAGCTCAGTAAATTAAAACATTCATCTTCAGAACAAAATACTTTTTGCATCGATGAAAATGAACAAGCACTATCGAGTAACAAGGAAACTCAAAGTGTTGCATTTGAAGTTTCGTTTGACAGCCAATCATCAAAACCGCGCTTAAAGCCGAAACTCAGTAGTGATTCAAAAAATACTGTAGCCGAAAGTACAGCAAGTTTAAGTTTTGAAAACAATACTACCAAGGAACAAAGTGAAGAAAATTCAGAGCATGTACTGGCACAGGAAAACCAGCAACAATCTAAAGTTGTCATGTTTGATATTGACTTTGGGCAGCCAAAACTCAAGCAAAGATTGAAACCAACACTGAGCAGTACTCTGAAGGAAGAGAAAGAAAAAACAACAATTAAAACACAGGAAGGTATTGAAATGAACGGCTCCTCTAAGGTTTTGCCACTGTCGTTCGACTTTACCGAACGGGATAGTAATTCAGACCAGAAGCGTGGGACGTATGATCTTGATAGCGTGTCTAACTCATTGCAAAAGGCTTCCGATAAAGGCCTTCCAGTTATCGATGCCCTGGACAATATTGTAAAGACAATAGAGAGAGTACAAGAGAGCAACAAAATCACAACATCTCATGGGACTTATTCACTAGAGTCTGCGGCAGATTCTTTACAGGTTTCAAGTGACAAAGGCATTTCTGTTGCAGAGTCGTTGAAGAATCTAGCAGATATGGAAGGAAATAAAGCTAGTTCGACAAATCGAGGGACGTACAATTTAGACGACGTGTCGGACTCACTAGAGGATGGCCAGAAAAGAGGAATTACACATGTTGATATGCTTTATGATTTAGCAGGAAGACAAGTAATAAATACTGACAGTTCACCAACCATAGATATCTTAGGCAGTAGCACTTCGGTCACTTCATCGAGTGAAATTAAGAGATCAAGACCATTGCTTACCGTGCCATCACAGTACACTGAACAGCAAGTTACAACAAGTGAATCCACATCAAGTAACCGTGCCACGTACACCCTTGATGATGTTGAACACTCACTTGATACTGCAACCGAGAAAGGGGTTCCTTTTGTAAATGCACTAGAAAAGTTAACAAATGATAGGCAAAAAATTATCACTACACCTGCGGCAGGAGATCGTAGAACTTATACTTTGGATGAAGTTGCTGAATCTCTTGAAGCTGCCCAACGCAAAGGAATTCCAGTGGTTGAATTGCTGAAAAGCATGGACAAAGCGGATCAAACACAGAAGATCAGCATCACAAGTGAACCGGGAAACAGACACACTTACACTCTTGATGAAGTGGAACAAACTTTAGAAAGAGCAAAAGAAAAGGGTCTCCCTGTGGTAGATACTTTAAATTTAGTGTTAAACGACCCAGAAAACGTCGCCTTGCAAGACCACAATGCCAAAATGAGGCGTCTTGATAAGCTGAAAAACAGGAAGACATATGCGTTGGCAAGTCCTTTGGAGACTGTTAGCGAAGGCCGGAAGCTGCAGTTGTTTGATGGTACTGAAAGGCGGCTGTTACCACCTGCCAGCCCCCTTCCTGTTCCCAAACGACCAAGGCCTTCATTAAGACGTCACATTTCTGCTGAGCGGGATAGCTGTTCATCTGATCAATATGTAGAAAAGAAAGGACTGCCAGTTTTACAGAAACTTGACTTTTTGACTTCTGCTTGCGAGGTTATGCTTGAAAGCTCAGCCAAATCAGATGGACCAGGAAGATCGAGTCCTTTAAACACAACTGATGGAAAAGGACTCACATATCGTACAATATCACAAGAACGAGCTCGAAGAAGAGTAATGAGGCACATTGCTGCAGTATCACAACCCATCGAAACTGAAGTTGATCAACAGAGGAAACTCGCGCTTTCATTTACAAGTAATGCTAAGGATGATGTTAATCGCTCAACTTACCCTCTCGAGGAGGTTGCTGTGACACTCGAGGGTGCACAGACTGATGGCATGCCAATAGTAGATGCTCTTCATCAATTGTCCTCTGAGAAAACTGTGAAACAGCCGGAAACAGCTAAACCAAAGGATGATCTTGCCGAAAAAACATTAGACAAATGCCAGTCAGAGCCAGCATTTATGGAAAGTACAGCTCCTTACACGGTGATGAATAAACAACGCCCGATGAGTGAGTCCCACGCAACTAGTGCTTCTAAGAATAAACCATTAATAAATAGGTTCTATTCACTGGACGATGTTGCTTTTGCGCTTGAAACTTCTCAAGAAATTGGGATCCCCTTTACAAGAATACTGAGTGAGATAACAGTTGGACAGCCTTCCCAGGATGATTGTAATCTCCAAAAAGAGCAAAATGAGGCCTCGTCATCTATCACTTCGGTATCAGCTGGTACTAAGAGGGGTACCTATTCTTTGGATGAAGTAAGCAAGACATTGGACGAGGCTTCCAAAGAACTGCCGATAGTCGAGGCTCTTCAAGGTATTGCGGCTGATGCCAGTAGAGAAATAAGAAAAAGTTTCAGTCTTCTGGATGACACGGAAACGCAGGAAGTAACCTCTCATCTTCAACAGGTTTCTAGTGTTAAGAGTGAAAATCGTGGGACGGTCACTCTAGATGATTTTGGTACTTCACTTGACAGTGCTAAAGCACGAGGATTGCCAGTGATTGAAGCTTTAGGTGAACTTATTAAAGCGGTAGATACTGTTCGCAGGCAGTCAAGAAAATCGATGGAAATTCTGGATCATCAACCCGTTGTAGCGGATGAATCTTGCAAAGAAGTTCCAACTAGAGAGTGTTCTAATGATACCGTAGATGCTGGTACTACCCTTTCAGCGGACTTGAATAATGCTTGTCTCATTGGAGATAACTCACAAGTTAAACGTGGAACTTATTCACTCAGCGATGTTAGCTGTACACTTGATCAAGCTCATGAGACTGGATCATCTGTTGAAAGTGCACTGAACGAAGTGTCACCAACTTCACATGTACGGAGGGGAACTTATGATCTTGACGAAGTGGGTGTCTCTTTGGACACTGCAAGGGACAAGGGACTTCCCATTGAAAGTGCACTGAACGAAATGTCACCAATTTCACATGTTCGCAGGGGAACTTACGATCTTGACGAAGTGGGTGTCTCTTTAGACACTGCAAAGAATAAGGGAGTTTCCGTTGAAAGTGCACTAAATAAAATGTCATCAACTTCACATGTTCGCAGGGGAACTTATGATCTTGACGAAGTGGGTGTCTCTTTGGACACTGCAAAAGACAAGGGACTTCCCATTGAAAGTGCATTGAATGAAATGTCGTCAACTTCACATGTTCGCAGGGGTACTTACGATCTTGACGAGGTGGGTGTCTCTTTAGACACTGCAAAGAACAAGGGAGTTTCCGTTGAAAGTGCACTGAACGAAATGTCATCAGCTTCACATGATCGCAGGGGTACTTACGATCTTGACGAAGTGGGTGTCTCTTTAGACACTGCAAAGAACAAGGGAGTTTCCGTTGAAAGTGCACTGAATGAAATGTCGTCAACTTCACATGTTCGCAGGGGAACTTATGATCTCGACAAAGTAGGTGTCTCCTTGGACTCTGCAAAAGATAAGGGACTTCCAGTCATTTCAGCTCTTGACAAAATACTTAAAGCTGTTGAAGGTGAGAAAGAAAAATTTAACAGATTTAGTCAAACAAATGAGGGCAGTGAAGTGAAAAGCAGTGGTTCAGGTGGAGACGAGAATCGCAACATCTTGAACATAGAAACAACACCAGCGAAACATAACGAGAAGCAAAAGATTGAACCCAGGGGATCAAATCGGTTTCGATTTAAGAACCCCAAAGTGACGATGGATCCAGATTCATTTTATATCGAACTGTTTCCAGGAAGTGTGCCAAAACCAACAAAGTTCTTCGTTCATGGTGCCGACGTTGAAGAGGCTGTATCTCAAGAAATAGAACTCGCTGAAAACCCAAAAGCAGCAAAAGAAGAAATTCCAGTACCTGATCAAAATGTAGAGTCGATTAAAACCGATGCATCGTCTATGCAATTAGACCCTGGAGAAAAGAATACCTCCAGAAGTGTGCCTTCGTCACCTGATGAAAAGAGAAATGACGAAGAGGCGGAACAACTGAGGCAGCAAAATGGCGGTGGTTCAAACTCCCGGGAGCAACCCCTGCCACCCCCTCGTAGCCGGGCAACCTGGAGACCCAGTGCTACGGTGTTAGATAAGATTTCCAGTTTACTTGATACTGCCGAGGATTTTGGCTTTACATTGACTGATGTTCTCGATCATGTAGCTGATATCTCTGAGAAGAAAGGTTTGTTATACTTGTAAAGATCGGTCACAATAATTGCAGTTGTATTGTTTTTCGTTTGTGTGTGTCTACTGTTACATATTACTAGGGTTTTTTATTAGTGATAATGATGACGATGATGATGATGGTGGTGGCGGTTGACAATATTTATGCCACTTATTTCGCATTTGTCGAACGGCAAGCTATGTAGCCGTATTTAAGCAGTGTTAACAAAGTTAATCGGCACATTAGAATAATACCGTAACATTCTAGGAAGTTTTTTTTTCGGGGGGGGGGAGCTTAATCAAAACTTGAAGGGTAGATGAGAGGCTTATTAGAGCGAGGGGGCTTAATGTAGTGGGTGGGGAGCTTATTAGAGGGTGGGGCTTAATGGAGTTGGTCGGGGGCTTGTTAGAGGTTGGGGCTTAATGGAGTGGGTCGGGGGCTTATTAGAGGGTGGGGCTTAATGGAGTGGGTCGGGGGCTTATTAGAGAGTGGGGCTTAATGGAGTGGGTGGGGGGCTTATTAGAGAGTGGGGCTTACTGGAGTGGGTGGGGGGCTTATTAGAGAGTGGGGCCTATTAGCGCGTTTACGGTACATAAAGGTGTTTTCACCTTGGTACCGTTTGAAATACAAAAATATCAATGCAAATGTGTGAATGGCTGAAACTTAGCCGACGTGATGTTTACAAACAAACCTTTTCAAATCTTTTCGACACACTGAACTAAGAAACCTTTGCCTCAAATCACCGATCAAGAATCGGTAGACTGACAAGTAGAATAGAAAATTTCGGTTTCGTTAGCACGCATGCGCAATACTGCTCTATTTTATATCACCAGCAAATTCGAATATGCAAAACATTCTTGTTTATCACTTTCTGTGGGAAGTGGAATTAGTTTGTTTGCTATGCCGTGTGGACGAGTCCTAACAAGGGCCGAAACAGCGGTCCACGGCTGCTAACACTCGAGCTCTAACTTTATCGCACGCTTGTGCAACAATATTATTTAACAATTATTCCATTCGCGCTTGTTGGATATGAGATGGTAAATAGCCGAGGAAGCGCGTAGCGCCGAGTTGGCTATAAATCATCTCATATCCAACAAGCGCGAATGGAATAATTGTTTTATTAAATT
>JAOBAT010008237.1:0-32867 GCA_026413305.1 Hydrozoanthus tunicans | reverse complement strand
ACTCTTCCTGAGCTCGTCGAAGAGCATCTTCAAGATAACAGCTCTATCCTCACTACATCCTTCAGCGCGCATTTTCTCTAAGATGGTTTCATATTGGCCAGCGCCAAACGTTTCGGGTCCATTCTCCTCTCCCGCAACGTCCTCTGGTCTCTCCTCTCCATCCCGAATCACATTCTCCTCATCCTCTGGTCTCTCCTCTCCATTCCGAATCACATTCTCCTCATCCCCCTCACTCTCCTCCACATCATCCTCATTCTCAGTTGAATCCCCTCTCATTTCCTCTGCTGCAATGCTGCGTTTTATCTCCTCAATTTCTACGTCAGACAGCCAACCATTACGCTTGATCGCCCTCGCTTGATCTGCTAGCCTTTGTTGATTGATCTTATATACCCCGATATCATTCCAGAGGGCCATCATTCTCTTCATGTATCCTCTCACTCTGGGGTTGCTCTTGATATAACATTTCATTACTAACTTTATTATTATTATTAATACTATTATTATTATTATTATTATTATTATTATTATTATTATTATTATATTATTGATGACGGTGATATTGATAACAACTCATAAAGGGTATAAAGCAACAGGAATCTCTACATTGCAGAGGGCGCTCACGCAGCCGATCATGTATGGAGCCGGTTCCAATATCAACCATGACCAAAGCTAACACTGAAATTTGTCTTTTAGACAAAGCAGCCAAGATCAGAACCTGTTCAAACGACAAACTTACGTCCGCTATTCGCAGTAGAAAAGGAGTGCCAAATGTTTGGTATATTTCCTGAAGAAAAAAAAAAACGCAAAGAAGAGGTATTAACAATAATATTTCCAGCACTGTTAATCTTCACCACATTAATGATGAACTGTATGATGAACTGCAGCACATCGGTACGTAAGGTTACTTAATCGGAATTGTATGTTCTATCATGTACGTGTTTGTGTGCTTATTTGCTTCGGGTTAAACCAAATGACCTTTCCTGATCAAGCTCGACTTGTAAATGACATGTAAACGTCATGTAAGCAGCATTCCTCTTGCTTTTCAAGAAGTATTAACAACATGTAAGCAGCTTACATTTGCTTTAGTACCGTAATAACTAGTAACACTTCAATTATCAAAGGGAGACGAAAGCCTGACCGAGCCTTTAAGGCGGGTCAATGGGTTACTAAAATAAACTACCCAGCAGGTACCCTTCTGACCCGATTCAAGCAGAGGTTTATGTAAACAGATCAGTGATAACCGAGATCATAAAAAAACTACAGGTGTTTGACTGGAGAAGAGCTGGCTGTGCAAGCAATCTGACCTTAGTAGGCTACGAACTGGGTTCACTTTAACAGGTATTGGTGTTAAGCTGGTGATAGTGTTGCCGTAAATAGTTTGAAGTTTTAAGTGGAAAAGAGTCGATTCGACCCCGATTTGCTGCTAAAATCATCTTATGATCAGCGTTTCTTTCTGAGCTACCTGTCAACAGAATTATATTCCATTTTACCTTGTTAAAATGTGCGACTGGAACAAGGATTTCGTCTCTTGCCAGATTTTGCTCATCATCTGGAACTTCCTAAAGTGTGAAGTGGAAGAAATAGTTAAGGCGCGGATACACCTAAAGCGTGCTTTGTGGCCACTTTTCCTAACGTTTTGTACAATATCTCCGTCCCTGATTTGAATCTGCAGAATCGTATCGCTTATATAACAAAGATAGCATAAAGGGGAATCAGCTTGAATGTTTTAAGATTTTTTGGATGAGTTTTGGATTTGCTTTGATTTCTTGAAGATTAGTATTTTTAAAGAGATTTTTGAGTTTGGTGATTTTTTGGGAAGTTTAAAAATTAATTTTAAGTTAATATTTGATGTAAAATCGCTAAACGGTTCCCAAACCAAAGCTGTATTAGTCCCTTGCCAGGAGGGACGGTTTGCTGATTTTACTCAAATTTCTTCTTATTCAAGTATCTTTTTCAACTTCCCCACTATCCAACAAAAGTTTAGGTTTTACCCCCGCCTTAATTAACCGATGACAACCAAAATAGATACTCCAAGTTGAACACAAAGCAGTTTAGAAGTTTGTTCGTTCAGTAGCACCATAGTTAATGGTTAGGAAAGCCGGCAAACCTCAAAAGGGAAATACAAGGAATGTACAAAAATGCTTTGTTTTATGCTGAACGAACCGCGACCCTGCACATTCCTTGTTTCAGGTGTTAGTGAAAATGTTTTTACTGGCTACTTGTTGATTTGCATTTCAAAAGTTTTTGTGTTTTTGTGCACGTTTTGTGCACGGTCAAGACCAGAAAACAAAGAAAAAAGGTGAACAAAGACGAAAAACAATGGTTTCTTAACCAGTCTGTATATATTAACTATGGTAGCACTGACATTGTTGATTAAAAATGCAAAACGAGTACTACTTTAAAAAAGGCAACCAGACCGTGTTACTAGATCGCAGAATTTTAAAAGTAAAATTTGGTGTGAAAAAATAACTCAGATTTTCAAGTTTCTCCAGTTTTACCAGATGTTTGTTGGTGACAGTTTCAGAAAACCTAAGAGCTTCATGTAAAAGAAAACTTTCCATGCCACGGGACTGGTTCAGCTTTACTGACATAAGGATGGTGCAAGCAAAAAAGTTAAATTAACCATTCTAAAGGCATAGTTATCTTTTTTTATAGCAAAATAAATCCACTCTTAAGCGTACCAGTATTCATTTAAAGCATATTTTCTCTGAAGGCTTACCTCTGCTCCAAGGCATACTCCTAGTTTAAAGTCATAAAAGGCGTTTTAAGGCATAAATCAAATTTAGTACAAAGTCAAAGTATTTTTTTTCTTTGTTGTAACTTTTGCTATGCCTCGAAAAAAAATACTTTGACTTTGTGTAGTAAAACCCTTGACTGGGTTCACAGAGGCTAGATACACACTCAAATGAAGAAAATGTCGGCCCCGTGGGCGACCCGTGTGCGTCCAAAAATACACATCGCTAATTTGCTATGTTGCCAACATGGTGAATACCCGATGGTGTAGTGGTCATCACGCCTGACTAGAATACAGAAGACGCAGGTTTGAGTCCCAGCTCGGGCATGACACCGATTTTTTCGGATGAGTGTGTCGTAAAGGTAGATACACAGTTTGTGTTCAGTTCTCATGTGTACTAAATTTAGTACACCAATTTTTTAAAGAAGTTCCTCTATTCATTTTAAGCACCAACCTCTAACCTAATGGCATACCTCTTTTTTAAATGCGTACCTCTATTCTAAAGGTCCTGAGCGTATGGTTGGTGGCCAGGTGATCAAGAGGAAGATCATTTGACACAACAGTTAATACTTTGGCACTGATAATCTCCAACAGCCTCAACCTGCCAGCCCCCAGGCACTCCTCATCAATCTGCTCCCGGGCTTCGTGTAACAAATCCGCCACAGTTCCATCTTTGTTCGGAAACAAAACAAGCTCTTTCTCTTCTTTCAACTGATCCTTGACCCAAATACATTTGAATTGTCTCTTATTTTCTAGCTGATTAATTGGAATGCTAAGTATTTGATAATACAGTTTCTTGGGTTCTCGTGGCTTGTAGCAAAACAACAGATCTCGTAGGGTACCATCATACGTACACCTGATTGGGTTACCTGGCGCATCTCGATACCTAGGAGACAGAAGACGAAAAATGATGACGGCAACAAAAAGCTAACCAAACATTACTCCGAGATCACCTCGGGAACATATCTCTTATCCACGGTACAAATTGCATCTAGTATAATCTTCAGTGGCACTCATGTGCCGGTAAAATCGACCTCCTCCAAACAGACACAGATTTACAGCTCAGTTGGTACTGTATTGCATGGTATCTACAGAGGCCACATTCGCATTCAACTGTAAGACTTCTTTTTTTAAATTTCTCAAATTACGGAAAAGACCGGATCACTTCATATAAATTTATATATGTTATTGGTCAAAATCTTTTTAGTACCATTAAGCACACATAACTATTGGCAAAAAGTACCGCTTGTTTCCTATTTCTCTAGAGGGGCAACTTACACCTGACCACGGAAAAATTGCAACATCATTCGATCCACTTCAAGGTGCCCTGCCACAGCCTTCGCCATCTAGAGGTTGTAACAAAAACAGAAGAGACATAACTGTAGTTATCATAAATATCAAAATGGTACTTAAAGTTGAAAGGTAATTTAAAAACTAACGTTTTCGACTTATAAAGTCATCTTCATGTAAATGAACTGCGGTAAAGAGAACACGTAGTTTATATGCAATTAGAAGTTATTAAGTTATCCCCGAAGGGGAATAGAGACAAGGAGAATGCTTGGATTTGTTTATTCAAATAAGGGCGAGTTTTGGTGATGATTAAGGATTCTAAAATGCGGCGGATAGTCCAGGAATAAGCAAAAGTCACAACTTTCTAGGAGAAGGAATGGTTAGGATGACAGGCGAGATGAAGGGCAGGTTCAGGAAGCTTGCAAAGATCTTGGTGCTCGTTTACTCGCTCTTTAAGGTTACGTGAGGTTTGTCCAATGTAATTAGCTCCGCAATTGCAAGTGCCGTGGTAAACGACGTGAGACGGGTGTTTATTTTTTTATCTTTGTTGTTAAATAGGACTTGAATTTTTTTGCTTTCTAAAGAATTTTGAGTTTTAGATGACTATTTGTGAAGAAATGAAGAGATCGAAAAAAATTGCGGCTTAGGTTTTCATTTGCTTGGCAGTAGGGGAGACTGATGTAGATTTCTGGGCGATCGTCAAACCAGTGCGTTGGGAGCAAGTAGTTACTATATCAATGGTGTCTTGAGGTTAATTTCGGAAGAAAATTCTTGGTCGATAAATTATCAACATAGATATAATAAGGAACCACTTAACCTTATCAAATATTCTTTTAACAGATCAGTCATCTCAAGCTGTTGATTAGTGATCCTAAAAGCGGATTCTAGTCAGTGTTACTAGAATTTTGATTGCTAATTTGGGGCAAAGGCTTCTTTATTTCATGTATCGATGGGGGTTCATTGGGATTTGTAAATGCTTGTTTGTAATTATTACATCAGCAGAAATCCCCTTATCTTCGGGTTATTTCAACAGTTACTTAGCTTCTGTCATTGCTGATCATCAACAGAAAAATGATCTTGTTGACCTTTTCAGTTTTCAAGAACCAACCAAGATTCCAGACAACACATAATTATCAACCCTTTACGGGTGTTGCGAACACGTTTAAGTAAATTTTGAAATCTGATAAATTTCAAACACTTTTCATGCTTCTTAAGACTGTGCAAACCCTAGACTTGTATCTGCTTAGAGCTCTCATGTCTCCATGTTCCTTAATTAACGTTTAAGATATCGAGCAGACAGACGAGCAACTGAAAGAAACCCAAACCTATTTGTGAAACCGAGTGTCTGTAACTTACCTCACCGTAGCTCATCCTCTGGGAAAGAGTAACGGTGAACCCTGGGTCATTTGGCATGTTCTTGTCACAGAACGTCACTTCAACTCGAATATTCATATCTCTGGATAAAAGGGAAAAAAGAAACCCAAAGTGAGATGCTACTTCAGTCTAAAAAAAGTTCTTTTTAGGGTTGCAAAGTTTTTAGTTAGCAAAAACCAGGGTCCAGTTTAGCACCAACCCAGAGATAAATTTTAACACACGTTCTTGTTTCCAACGAGACTGACTTGAGATGTAGTTTTGGAGATGACAAGTTATTTTCCATATAAAATCTAAACAGTATCTCATGAAGACCGTAAACCTTTACAAAGAGAAAACAAATAAATGCTCAGTTTGTGGCCTAACCTTGGGTTAAAGTTAGACAGCCTTTGATTATCTACCCCTGCATAATATGCACCCAAAAACAAATTCTGTAATGCTTCTGTGCGAAAGGTAACTATCTGTTTGCGTGTAAGCATTAAGTATAAATTTAAAAGGATGTAAACTGCTGAAGGCTCAAATATGATTCTACCATTCTCCTACAAGAATCCTGTACAGAACTAGTAACACATCAAATTACAAAGTTTATGAACCCATTCAACTAATACGACCAACTGTTTTCAAAATATGTTATGTGGCACCTCATAAGGACTAGTAAGCATGCTGACCAGAAATTGTTTAAATATATATCTTGATTGACAGTAAAACTAATTGATATCACAAAAAAATCCCTCTGATCTTTAATCCCTGACAAAAATAATGAAACACTTTTACATCCAATTACCCCTTTCAATGGTGTTTGTCCACCAATCACAAAAAAATTTGCATGGTTTTACATCCAACAATCAACTTAGTCTTTGTGTTGGGGTAAAGCGGTGTGCCACTTTCTTTTGTCGGGGGTTTTAGCATCTAATTCTTTTACAAGCACAACCTTTAAACAATGTACTCTAACGTCACATACTTGAAATATTCCACCAACGTCGGCAGGTCTGAGGCATTCAAAATAGCTTGTTCGCACCTGTAGTACAAATATTTTCGTGTTAACACTTAGAGCATTGTTGAGACTCAAATTGGCGTGGTTCTGTTTGACTCACCTCTGGTAACATATGATGTCTCCATCCATCAGTTCTTCTACTGCCTGCACAGGAAAGAAAAATTTAAAAAAAAGTTGAAAGGTCTAAGGCGGTATCAACTTCGAGATCTTTTCTAACCACTTTTGGGCAGAATTTTGGGTTATTAGGGTTACACAAGTTAGCAAGACAAGGAGATTTTAGAAAAAAAGACAACAGCTCGTATTTAAATATTAAATTGTCTCAAAAGCTTTGGCAAATTCTAAGACAACTTGTTACAAATGAATTCTTCAGTATTTTATCAAGTCCTTAACTACAATTAGCTAAACAAAGAACACAAAGAAGTAACGGAAGTAATACTCAAAGTGACTAATTTTGTTTTATCTCGAACCCCGGAATACAAACGGAATGTAAAACTGATATAAAATAGCTAATAAACAAATCTCTTATTTTGACGTTGCAGTAATGTGAAAAGGATACACACAGACCTTCTCAATGGGAAGACTTAGATCCTTCACCAGTTCCACATAGTTGGGTTTCACTTCCTGCATAACAAAATTTTAGTGAGAGAAATGAACCAAGAGTCATAACTACAGTACATAAAAGATCATCACAACAACTACCACTATCGCTTTCACAGGTATCACCATCACCAAAGCCGTCATCATCAGCTTCATTTTCATTACTGTCATAAATGCCACTTCCTAAATAATCATTATTGTCATCACCATCACTTTAAAAAGACAATCATTATCTAAACCATCACCATCATCACCATCATAACCATCGTCATCAGTCATCACCATCTTCATATTCATAATCTCATTTATCAAAATCATTTCCATCATAATCGTCACCAATTTCACAAAGTAAACATCATCACCACAACTATGTCATTATCAAAACTATCACCTTTACCATCATAATCATCACTATTAACAGAACCATAAACAACATAATCACAAGCATAATTACCACCATCACAGTCATCACAATTGTCAATTCATGTTAATAACTATCACTGTCATCACCTTTATCATCATAACTTTCGGTACCATAGTCATCACAATTGCCATTATCATTATATCAATAACCACCATAATCATCACTATCACCATCACTAGAACCATAACCATCGGCATAATCAACACCATCGTTAGTTAACGATGTCATATAAATTACCATCATCATTGTAATCATCATCATCATCACAATAACAAAAACCACTACCTTCATAGTCATCCCAATTACCCTCATCACCACTGCTATCATCTTAATCATAACCTCAATAATAGCTATAATTATTATCACCATCATAACCACCACTACAAAAACCCCTTTTACTATATAGTCATTACAATACTTCATTTCGTTAAATACTTATTTTTTTGTCAATTCTACACACATCATTACAACAAACAGAGTTTCCCGACAAGTATTATTATATTACAACTACTTTGTTTTTCTAAGCAAAACCAGTAAAAAAAGAAAGAAGTACCTCGAACAAGGACAAGGGTGTTCCCTGTGGTAACCCAGCTTTTTCACAAAGAACGGGTAGCAGTTCAACTGTATTAAATGTAACAAAAGAGACACACTTGAACATTGTAAGTGTTATGCTACTTCAACTTTTACTGTCAAGTAAATTAATTTGTGTCGATAGTTTTATACCGCTTTAAAAGTGCTAACAGATCTATCTCTACAGCAAGAAACTGAAAACTGTCCAGTTATTCATTTTGTAAGTGGCTTGTTCTGTGCATGGATGAGCGAAATAACAAGAACAAATAGGAAATAAAAGTTTAAGCAAAAGACAAACATGTGGGCACGTTTTGAAGTTATTGCTTTTGCAAAAATTGTTTCTGCAGCGTCAACTACCATAGCTCAACTAACCGGACTATTACGAAGCTAGCAAAGAAATTCTTTGTTTTTTTTGAGAATGAACTTGCAAAAGCAACATGGCAGCTAATAATTTTAGGACAACATTCCTACTGTTTACCAGGAATCCGCACAAAATAAAAAAGGTTTTAAAGTTCTTTCTAACTGCTGGGTTGGCACAGAAGTTTAAAGTAAACATAAATATAGCTCTCTCTTTTCATCTTCATCAAGAACAAAAAGTATGCACAAAGGTAATCAATATAACAAAATTTTCGCGTCAAGAAGGCTTTGCAAATTTTTGTGTTGGAAAATCCTCATATGATGTCAAGAAGCTCAACTAAGTTAGCTCAACACTAACTTACTCGAATTCCTTATCTCCAACACCTACCTAGCTTTGTTGATAATGGGACGTATACATGGCCGACGATGGCTAGCGTCTTGTGGATTGGGTCGTAGTACTTGAAAAAAACCAAAACATCATCTGGGAAACATAACAAAAACAAGATTTACAAAACGCTCCTTTTAAGAAACAGTAACGTATTAGAAATGTGCTGTATAAAGATGAAACCAAACGATTTCCGCGACAGTTAGCTTAATAATGTTCAGGATGCCATATTGGATTTGATACCGCAACAGTTTTCTCTCTGTGCTAGGGAGATGTTAACCTTTTTTTTAATTTTTAAGAGACTGAGTAATTGAGCAGACTATCCCGAGTTCAAAATAAAAATGAGGAATGAAATTCCAACACTTTCCATGACCAAATGTCATTTTCAGTGACCAAAAAATATCGAGAAACCAAATAATCCACTCCAAGAAAACAAGCTACTGACACATTAATCAAACTCTAAAAACCAGTTACGCCTTCTGAACACTGAAAAGTCGGTGTACCTAACGTTCTTGAATTTAGAGTGAAACACTTAAGTGTGTTAATTTAAGACGAACTCGTCATATGGTTTAAAATTTCAAGAAAATTCGTCTTTCCAATTAAAATCAAAATGAACAACAAAACTCCATGACTTTTCCAGGCAAGGAAAATGCATTTCCAAAGTTCATGCCTTTTCATGGCTGTGTGAACCCTGCAATGCTCTTGATTTCAAAATTGTAGTCAGTGTGAAGAACATAAAACACAAACAGCAAGATAATCCATAAACCAACAACTGACAGCGCAAAAAACAGACCAAAACAACACAGCCTGAAAAAAGAAAAGGTTTTGAGAAATAACCTCCAGCACCACTACTACTGCAACGAAATGAAAACTACAAGAAGATTCGAGCGATGATCAATGTGTCATTTGCTTTAGCATCATCAGTGACATACAGTACTTACTTGCTTTGTCGAAACTTGGAAGTGAAGCATCTCCAATTTCTGCAAGGAACAAGCTTTAATCATTAAAGTTCCACTTCTAAGGAACTTACAATTTTTTTCCTATCACTCTGGCCTGCAATCCACACCTATTTCCTTACATCAGCAAAAGAAACTGCTCTTGACATTTAGAAATTTAAGATAGACTTTTCATGCTTTTCAAAACCTTACCTGGATCAGCTGTCTCAATCAAAACGCTCCACGACGATCCTTCAGTGACTGAACCGATCTACGCACAAACAGGGCAATTTCAAGGCTAAATACAACTAAAAATGAGTAAGATCTGTTAAGCTGGACACTTGTAGAAACAAAATAGTAATGAGAAACAACTCTAGGTACCAGCCTTGCTCATCATGTCGTTACGAGGGGGGCAAATAAAAAAGAAATACTAATATAAAAATAGGGAAAAGATATAAAATGATGTGGCAGAAAACAGATCTTAAAATCTTATTTTCTTTTAAAGATCTTACTCTCAATTAGTTGTAAAAAAGGCAATCGTCTTGGGAGGAACTCCATTATAGTAACAAAATTGAAAAATTTCAAGGACAACTCCACTAGCTCAAAGTGGAGTTGATACATATTCAAATTTATAGTTTGTGATGTAAAAGTTTAGGAAAGTTTAGTGACCTGTCTTCTGCACTTTGCGTTTCAGAAATACCTATTAAGCTAAATTCCATTCAAGTTTCTTTAATAGATGCACTTGAAAATTTTCCGGACTTTGTTAAGACTTCTAACATTGTTAAGAAGGACCAAAAATTTCCCTTTTTGATTATCTAATTCAGAAAAAACTGTAATTTCCTTTAACATATGCTCATTAAAAACCTTGAAATCTTGACTCTGACAAGTTTTCTGTTACCAACCCGGACAAGATGTCCAAAAAGCACATGATATTAACTACTGTTACCGTTTTGTCCTCATTGCTCTCCAGATCAAGTAAACTTGGTCTAATTGTGCCGTTCCCTCTCTCTTGCAAAGGCCAAACACGAATTTGGTGCACTGGGTAACCCTAGGGAGCGTAGAATGGCAATCACTTTAACATGCCTTAAGTAAATATTGAAACAAGTCCTTTCACTTTTTGCTAACTGTTAAATTATAGGATTGCTGCAAATACCATTATTTTATAAACCAACAGCTTGACCAGTCGTCTTGGGGATCAGCCGTACATTGAGTATTAATTTCACAATAGTCTAAAGAAGCTCACGTTCACTAACTGCAGGGAATACTTGATGAAAAGTGTGGTTGCAGCTTGTTGTATAGAGATAACATAAAAAGTTCCTTTTCATGCTCTGAAGTGTTCCCATCTAGGTTAAGGTTGACATAATGTCAAGAGTATGGTTACCCTAGTGTCCCTTTCAGTGTAAAATTAGTCTAGTGTCCTATCCAGGATATGTTTACCCCAGTGTCCTATCTAGGGTATGGTTACCCTAGTGTTCCATTAAGTATAAGGCTATCCTAGTGTTTCGTCCAGCATATGATTAGGCTAGTGTCTCTTCTGGGGTATTTTAACCCTAGTGTCCCCATTAGCAGGTTACCCTAGTGTCTCTTTCAGTGTAAAATTAGTCCAGTGTCCTATCCAGGGTATGTTTACCCTAGTGTCCTATCAAGGGTATGTTTAACCTAGTGTCCTATCCAGGGTATGTTTACCCTAGTGTCCTATCCAGGGTATGTTTACCCTAGTGTCTTATTAAGGGTATGTTTACCCTAGTGTCCTATCAAGGGTATGTTTACCCTAGTGTCCTATCAAGGGTATGTTTACCCTAGTGTCCTATCAAGGGTATGTTTACCCTATTGGCCTATCAAGGGTATGTTTACCCTATTGGCCTATCCATGGTATGGTTCAACAAAAGGACCGGTCCTAGTGTCCCTTCTGCTGTATTTTTACCCTACTTGTTACTTATCTTTCTACAAAAGAAGCTGCAATTAAACCACTCGACATACCAATCCATCTGCCAATGTTGCTAAAACTTCATTCAGCTTCTTTGATTTTAAAACTTTAAAAACTCTGAAAAGTAAAAAGTTATCAGGGTAAGGATGAGAAATTAAAACTATGGCCTTGTTTAATCTGTCCCATTCAAAGATTTCTCAACTTATGGTTGACCCTTGATGGTAAATACAAAACCAATATATGGGGGGCTAAAACAATGTTTTCCAAACTAGTTGCTCACTCATGCAGTATTCTTAATTATGGCATGAAGGCAGGTAGCTTGCACTTTGCTGGTTTTCAAAGAAACTGATTGTAGAAAAAATTCTTCGAAGGAAAGTCAACATCATCTAAGATAGCCATGAGTTTGTGAGTTCATAATAAAACATATTTCTGTTTGGGTTTGAAGAAAGTTCTAAAGTAAACTTACTTTGGCCTTGCTTTTTCCTTGTTTATAAGATCTGATCCTTGGTGACCACAAAATTGGTCTTCAGTGTGAACCTGCCATACAAAAGAGACAGACATACAGTCATTCAAGATTCAATACCCGTTTTTTAGTGAACTGACATTAATTCTTTCACTTCTTATATTTAAGTTACAATATACTTTAATTACAAAAACTTTCGGACCTTAAATTATCGGCCACTAAATTTTGAACAAAACTTTTGGATGTTTTACCTGTAGATTTGGGACAAACTATTATAGTTTCTATCACTTAGCCTACGAAACGCCAAAAACACAAAGAGTAGTGAAACAGTTTGGTTCAAAAGACGAAACAAACCCAGAGGAGGAAACTGTCGACTTCCTCGAACCTAACATTGTAGTGGAATAAGACAAACCCAAGCTGTCAAACTACTTTACAGGCTATCAAAATGAGTTGCTGACCGCACTAGGCTTCAAATTTTGTGTTATTAGGTCAAAATTGACTTAATTTTAAAACCGTTTTTTGGATCATTAAAATTTTCCAATGTTTTCTTTTTACCCCAAAATTTAATTGTCCAAATAATTAAGTACTGTGTTCAAAGTATCACATTTTATATTCGTGCATTGACAAAGAACATAAAAATTATAACATGATATTATTCTCCTGTGAGATTTAATTAGTCAAGCATTACCTACCTCCACAGTCACGTACAAGTGGGCTTCCGTTCTTTCCTTTCTTCTCTGTATTTCAAGTCTCCTGTTACAGTAAAGGTTTTGTTGGTTAAATTTCTCATATTTTGATGCCTGTAATGGCGTTTACTTGGGCTATGCTTAAGCTTGGAATCTCAGAAACTTATACAATCTATAATGCGTGTTTTAACTTTGTCATAGATCGAAATGGAAATTTGAATTGCTAAATACTTTCATTCAACTTTAAAATGACACTCAAAATTCTTTAAACAAATTTCAAAGTGAGTGTTCCTAGCTGCGTAGGTACATGCAGACTGAAGTTCACTTGTTTGAACGGGCCTTGTTCTGTTGTTTTCAGTCTTGCATATGGCGCACCACTGACCGAATCGCAGGCTTACATGTTTGTCGATATGTCAGTAGACTGATAGATAGATTGATAGATAGGCTTTGGTAACAAAACATCCAATGTGTATCTGAAATGCACAAGAACACCTAGTAGCTAAGCCACCCAAATAGACCCAATATACAAAAAAGGTGGCAATTATCTTTTGCCTGCATTTAAGTTAGACCTACTAGCCTCATCCTTGTGTTAAACTTTCAAAAGAATATGTTACTCCATTCGAGGTCAGTGAGGCTAATTCGAATGTAAACAAGGTAATATTAACCCTTTCAGTCCCAAACACGTCAAATGACATATTACTATATTCTCCCTACTAGAACCCATACTTTTCCTGTTACCAGTTTAGTAGAATTTTGACTTTCAACCTCGGTAGTTTGCTAGGCTCAATCAATTTCTATTTTCTCATTACTTAATGCCTTATATTGTATGAGTTATGTAAGGAGAAGCTAGACATTGATAAAATGGCTGGGACTGAAAGGGTCAAAATAGTCACCATTTTCACATAGGGTCTATTGGCCAAACTTTTTCTTGCCTCCAGTTTTGAACTACATTGATACTGGCTAAATAATACATAGACACATAAATCTATTACTGCATCAAATGAATGCAACAACTCAGGGACTATTATTTAAAGTGGGGACTCTTTTGATCAATTATTAAACCTTCCTCTCGCTTACTTTTCTTCTTGCAACTTTTGAGCCAGCATTTCATGAATATCGTCTTCTGAAACTTCCTCAAGAACTTCGTCTACAAAGATAGAAAAAATGACCATAAGCAATTAAAAAGAAACCTGGTTCCTCTAGAAACCAAAGAAGTTTAAAAAAAGTTAAAAACCACCAACTTCCTTATACAAATTTAACAGAAAGTCAACTGAAAACTTACTATAACAAATAATCAACAGTCTCTCAGTCAACAGTCACCAATAAGAAAAAATTGTCAACTGACAGACAGCTGACTGTTGGTTGAGGTGTGCTGTTCTTCACTTTTACTGTGTGTTTCATTAAGTGAAGTTTCATACATTCATACACTGCTATCTAACACTCTCCAAAACCCTTATTGTTAAATAATAAATACAAAGTAGTGTCTGGAATACTTACTAATGTGGCTCTCTCGTATATACACCAACATATAGGCATTGGTACAGTGCTTGAGAGAAATGTCATCCTAAAGAACACGAAACAAACAAATTTGTTGGTTCTTCTGGATTGAAACTTCACCAACTGTTTTTGAAAGAACCAATCATTTTGACTGGAGAGTCTCCACTTACACAAATTATGGAGCATCCCTTTGGGAAACTGTGATAATTTATAATAATAATAATTAATAACAATTAGCATTTATATAGCTCCTTTTCTGTAGGTAGATGATCAAAGGCGCTTAACAATAGTTTACAATTGACTCTGGTTTGAGGGTCTTAGACAGTCCGCTCTACATGGCTCACAACTATTTTCATAAGAGTTGCCCTCAGTTAGTAGAAGTGACAGACCACAACACCGGGATCACCCTACTCTTTGTCAAGAAGTGTTGTGGGTTCTTTTAAGTCCCTCGATAGGAGATCGAGAGACTGGGCCTACAGTTTAACATCCTTATCCAAGAAGGTGCGAATGTTTAACAGTTTGCAGATGTTAGGGCAAAGGCAGCATCTTCTCCTCAGTTGTTTTAAGACCCTGAGTGAAGGTCCGACACTGGGAATTGAGCCCGGGCCTCCAGCACAAAAGACTGGCGCCTTACCAACTAGGCTAACCATGTGGCATGCACTCTGTGTCAGCACAACAAAAAGGTAACAGTTCTTAGTTTAACTCTGTTGATTCTAACGATAGATTTGACAACCTTGTCAAAACATTCAACCACACACTGCTACTAATACAAGTTCTTAAAAGAGTCCTAATATTATTGATGCTGCACATGATCACTAATGGTGTTGCCAACAACAATGACTTGTAAGGACTGCTGTCCTGAATTATCAACCATAGTAACAGCAATAACACAGAACGTGACAGAGCTTCATTGTTAAAACAGTACAAGTTATAAATAGACAATCAATTGAACATTGCATGAATTTGGATCAAAAGACTAAGACAATACATGCAATATTATTGCTTCTTAAAAAAGATCCATTTGCTGTATTGCAGGAAAAGATTTGGAAATAAAAATTTAAAACAAAATGTAAGGTATTCTTGTTAAAAATATAAACTAGTGTAATATGAATTAGACTTGAAGTATTTCAATAACCCTTTAACACCTTACCTCATAGCCTCCAAAATTGTTATCGATGGCTTCTTGTTTTGTTGCCTGTAAAAATATCATGAAAAAATGATGCTTAGATTTGAAACATCTTCAAAGCAGATTATAAATATTACCTTCAAATCTGAACTTCAAATTGCCCTTACAGACAAAACACATACTTACCAAAGAGACAACATCATCGTCAAATTTACACCACTATGAGAAATAAAAACACTACAGTCAGAAGTCAATCAGGAAACCATTAAACATTTTTAATAGACAAATTTCAGCAAACACTTCACAAGACCAGTAGTTCTTGAAAAGGCAGTCAGACACATAAATATTATTAAAAATTTAATCAGTTTCATAAGTTATAATACTCTGTCTGTTAAATAAAAATATGGTAAATTTCTTTTTTTTTACAAATTCTGAAGGCAAGTCAGGTTTTTGATTGCACCTTGTTGTGACCTTTCATCCCACCCATCCTTGTGAAGATACTGTAGCTCAAAAGTTTTGGAGGATTGTGCTTGTCCAAAACAATATCACTCGACAGTGTATTCAAGTTGGTACAACTATGCAAAAATAACAGGTTCTCTTGGGTCTAAATTTTGGGGAGTTGTTTATGGCAGTGCAGTGCACTAGGTTTTTTGTCGCAACAGTTGTGAGTAAACTAGTTATTGTGACTGTATGCATATAAAGTTTTCACTCTCTCTTATGTTTATATTTGGGCAGATAAAGGTTAGTTGTGTGGTTGGGCTTAGAGTAACAATTACATCATTCAGTGTGTGTGAGATTAACGCTTTTCATAATAGGGCATACTTCATCAGCGGCCAAGCATTTGGGGGGGGGGGTTAAAGAATCTCATGTTAACACTAAGTGCAAGCTTAACCCTTTCAGCCCTAAGGCATTTGTCAACATCTAAAATTCTAGTAAACAAAAGAAAACAAGCTGGTTAGTACTGAGAATATGAAAATTGATCACCCACCAAAAACTCTGGAAGATGAATTAAGAAATTCTCCCAAACTTCTCATAGGAATACTATGGACTTAATTTGGGAGAATTTACAAACTCATCTTTCAGCACTCTTGGGGGTTAAAGTGTTAATGGGCCACTTGGCTCAAGAAAGGACTTGGCTTTTAGCTTTGGCTAGAAGCAACCCACAGCAATAGCTTTATTTTTTGTTACTAACTTTTCCATCTCCTCTGGGATTGATATATACAACATAATGCCCTCCATGGTTGTCACCTGTAAAAGCAGAAGCATTATACTAGTATAACAACACATCAGAAAAACTAAAAAACTTGTAAGCAAAGTTAGAAAACAACAACCAACATTGACCTCACTTGATTTGACATAATATCATAATCTGTAATAGATCACACAGCATGTGAAATAGGCTAATTGATGGTTCATGCCTAGTAGTTGTTAATAAGCAAAAATCCTCTAAACTTTCATAATAAATATGAAATTTTCTTATTTTAAATATTACAAACCAAAAGCATATAAAAGTTAAGTGAAGCCATGATACTTAATTGACCTAGTTACCCAACTGATATACAGTTATATAGAATAATTAAATCTTGAAATTAATAAAATTTAATGATGGTTTCAAAATGAACAGATGGCTTTCAAGCTAAACTAAAGCAAAAAGCAGTGTGTTATATCTGAACTTCTAACTTTGCCTCTAAGGCCAAAGCAAATGCAATAACTGTAGTGCAAATATTGATTCATACAGGCTCTGGAAACTGAATCTTTTAAATGGTATTATACTATTTTCATTTTCCTCTGTACAGAGACTGGTAATTTCTGTCGACACAGACTGGTACAGAGGAAAATGAAAATAGTATCAACTCCAACCAATATGGCCCACATCAAGAACAATGCAAGTTTTTTTTAATGGTATGTGAAGCAACAATTCCAGTTTTTCAAATAAAATTCAATTAAGGCCCCGAAATCTGCCAGTCCTGAACTTGCTGGTTATTCCTTCTTTAAATCTTAGAGTAATATCTATGTTACTTACCACTATGTACAAGAACAGCGTGTAACGTGTATGTTGCTCGTGTCATTTCTGGCTCTTGAAGGAACCGATCAAGCTCAAGTTTCTCATAAAATTCATATCTAAAAAGAAACATGATTGTCATATATATATCTACTTACTTTACAAACAAAAGTCATAAAAATCATATAGGAAAAAAAATTGAGAATACTTTTTAAGTTTCCCGAATAAAAACAAGTTAGAACTGCAAAGTAACTGCTGGAAACCAAATCTCAACTAGCAAACCATTTTTCTTTATTTTGTTTTATGTAATGCTTTTGATGCAAAAACAAATTATAAAACATAGAATTATAAAAAGAATGACTGATCAATTTTAAATGTTTTCAGACTAAAGATATCCTTGAAACAGTGGGACCTTATTAATACAGTCACCATCAGGCCAAAATAAATTGGCCATAATAACAGGGTTACTGTATTAACAAGGTTTTTTTGTGAGAAAAAATGTGGCCATTTGACCAGCGGACCAAACAAAAAGTGACTGTTATAACAAGGTGACCATAAGGCAGGGTCCCACTGTAAAACTGCTCCAGTTTTAGAAAAGATAATAGAAATTATGTCATTCTGTTAACAGTTTTTATGCAGTGGTTAGCAAACAAACAAGGAAGCACCTGGGTTCACTTTACACACCTATCATTGATTTTCACATTTGCATCAGTGATTGGGTCGTACTGGAACCTCATAAGTTGCAGGTGGAGCACAGGAGGGAAGGAAGAGAAGATCACACCCTTTTTTGCTTCCTGAAAGTTGACAGCATTGGGTTTGAAAGTTAGATGAGGTAAAAATAACTTTGTCAAGTTGAATCACTAAGACGTAAAACATGTCTGAAAAAAAACAATAATTTTGTTGAAGTCTTGCTCTTGGAAATAGTGTGGAGAAACAGCATTTTTAAAAGGAACATACACTTCAACAGTCAAAGACTGTTTCATTGCTTGCATATATATTGTAAAGTTATCCAGAAGAATAAAAATAATGTTTAAACCCTTTTTAAGCAATTTAACAAAAAGCTTTTGTTTTTTCTATATATACCTACTACAGTTTCACATTGTGATGTCAACATGGCGACCTCCATGAGATTGACTAGTGCTTTCTTTTAACATTTTTTGCCGGATATTAATGAATGAATCATTTTAGAAAACATATTTTTGGAATCCCATATTAATTTTAAACATTTAAGAATTAATTTTGAATGCAGGTTCCCATTAAAGTGAAAACTTGTAATACGAGTTTTGAATGAAAGAATGGTGAAAATCAAAACACAACGTGATCCAAAGTAACCATCAATTGTTTCAAGTAATGATGAACAACACCTTACCTGTAGGCCATACTGCCCTGCGTCATACTTGTTATCACCATCAAGTGTTTCAACTGCAACATATTCTTTAAATGATTCATAAACTGAAAAATAACAATACATCCATGTAATCATAATTTTATTATCAAAAAAGTAGTAGCATAAATAGTCACTTATAATAATACACCAGATGGATGAAAACTTTCATCACAGAACCAATACCAAATGGAATGGAAAGGTTTGCTCAAAGTCTAAAACAAGTATCTCACAGCCAACACTTCTTTGTGTTAAGCTCTCAAGAGCGAGGAACCTTAAATTTGTTGCAACAATGATAATAGTAAGAGAGTAAAAACAATAACAGCAAAAAGACGACGAAGAGAAGGTAGTGGACAAACAGGAAAAAGATTTATGGGTCACTGATGACATTAAAACATCACTTCATTCCGCCAATGCACTAAACCAACTAACCCTACTTGTACAACCTAACTAATTAAAATTACTCTACAAGGATAAAATGCATGTACAGTAGCATTGTATTAAACTGAAGAAGTTTCGATACCACATCCAATTTGACATCCATCATCCAGTTCAACTATGAGTTTGAAATAAGTAACAAGTAGTAATCAACAAGGAAACTAAAGACCTGGGGCCTGGGCCCAGTTCCTAAAAAAACAATTATTGCTAACCCCTAATTACCATGATAACCAATAGGTTTTGTTAATCAAGTTATTCCTGGGATAAATTAATCAGGGTTTTGAGGAACAAGGCCCAGTTGTTGAAATGACTGTTATTGTAAGCTTGAAATTAAAACTATAAATTCATCATTAAGCCAACCAAGATAACATCAGGGGGCATAAGGGAAATAAAAAAAAGATAACATTAAGAGTTCTTCTGGTTTAGGAGAATCATTTTCTTGTGATTTTCAGCAAAACATTTTTGATAAGGGGGCACTTTCACATGCTTTTGTTGTTGCCATGTTTCCAATAATTTTATAACTAAAGAAAGAGTGTTTTCTTGTCTATGTTTTTTATATTTTTCCACACTTACAACATTCAGATTTTTCCTATTTTTTCTCTTCAGAGAGTCCTGTTAAAATTTGATTGATTGATGAAAAAAAATTGTAGGGTACCCGTGCTTGTTTAGGAGACACTCTAGGAAAACTGGCAAAACATGTGCTTTTCACCCCATTTCCAAGGGGAGACTGGAACAAGTTAAACAAAAAGGCCCATATATTATAAAGAAAACTACTTTTTTGCATAAAATTTCCTGATATGTCTTCAAGAGCTCAACATTAACTAGAATATGACAAAAAACATGTAAACATTTTAAAATGTCTAATATGCGCAGTAAAAATGCACAATGCAAAACTGGGGAATGACTTTAAGAGTTAACCCTGGTTTAAAGTTAATCAGCTTCTGAAAAACTGGACACTGGCTGCAAAAGTAACACCAAAAATATCTAACAAGTTACTTTACTCTCAACCTTTTTACTGCAAACATCAAACAACATTAAATCATTTTTACAACTCTGTGCTGTTAGTGGTTAAGTTAACTTGCCAAAACAGTTTGCACTGCTTTTAAAAGACTAACCCTGGAGGGCACAACAGCCCAAAATTAGTTTTTTCACTTAATTTGACAAGACCTACACTACTTACTGTTTTTCTTTCCCTTTACATTCAGTTGTATGTCATAAAAAGGTTCCAGTCTGAAAATGGTCAACAAGATAGTTGTTAACATTAACACTGGCTAATTTAAAACTTTATTTAGTGAAAATATGGAAAAGAGTTGCAAGCCTGATGATCTCTTTCTATAAAAAGTCATGAGAGGAACACAATGAGCAATCTTGGCATTAACATCACAACATTATTTGCAAAAATCAACAACCAAATGCTCAAATCAAGTCACAAAGTTCTTAGAACTGTCTTACCTGGTTGAAACATAGTCTACATGTGTGCACTTAATGTAGGACTGGAAAAGAAAAGAAAACAGCCAAAATTAATGTTAGGGAACCACAAGTTAACAAATAAAGCAAAACTTTGTTAGATGCATTGTATTTACAATATTCCAGTTAAGAGATTGTCTTATGAATGTCTTGTTCCAGTACTGTATTAAAGATAATTCAGAGAATCAAAATATACTCTTCTTGTTTAATCTTTTGAGTCTTGAATAGATCTGATACTATTTTGCTTATTTGATGAAAATTTGGTTGCAGTTAGTTATGGAATTAAGTATTTATATCATGTATCATCCTTGAATATACAAAAATTTTAAGTACTCACCGTCATTTTTCCTTCCAAAAGTTCAGGAATAGTTCCCTACAACACAAAAATGTAAATACAATCATTAAAGCCCTGATACTGCTATTTTGTATAAAACAACAAATTCTGTACTCTGCACCCCTTCATTTTTCTCTTCTGGTAAATTAATGGAGACATGTGGGCAAACCTTAAAAAACTATTTTTCATTTAATTGATTTTTTACAGTTATCACTACTAACAGTAATTAAAATCAAAAGCCAAGGAAAGCTTGATTAATCTGTGTTTAATTTAAAGTTTTAGGTGTTTTCTTTGTTTTTCAGAAAAATCTAATATTTTCTTCACAGTAAAATTAATGATAGTTTAAACCTCAAAATCACAAACCTCAACACAGGTTCCCTTCATTTTGCTTTCCATGTTATCGAGCAGCTGGGAAGGAAAAAAACACAACATTTTAATACAAACAGTTGTAACTTATTTAATTGGACAGCAAGTGGCCTGCTGGCTTATAGTCATTAATAATTATATACTTACCACACGACACAGTTCTTGAACATCATGTTGCATAAAGCTATCTAGTGTCTCCCATCTACACAGCACAAAACAGATGAAGAATATTACAACAAAAGCTAAACATCAAATTATGTTACATACAATCATACAAATTAATACAAAATCAAAACAGATTTAATTCTAATAAATGCAGATGTTTCAGTGACATTGGAAGTTTTAGAAATGACAGACAGATTAAAGATGCTAAATGTTTAAATTTAACAGAATTTCATTTCCCTTTTTAATTTTTCAATTTCTTCTATATACAAATGGTAAATTATAATTAGTTTGAACACATTTGCAGGAGTCCTGAAAGTAGGATACGCTATGACTTTTTAAGTTAACTGATTAAGTGCTAAAAACCTACCCAAATGATCTTGTGAGTTTCTTCGTTCCAACTGCTTTGTCACTTTTAGTAAATTTAAAAAGATATCATACTCACTATTGTTGCCTTGGCTTATATTTTTAAAAATCTGAATTAGTAAAGCTGATCATTCAAAGTAAAATCTAGCATTTAAAGGGTTTCTTTTTCACTACTCAAGTTCTAACAACTTGAAATAGTTATAATGCTACAGTAGCTTGTTAAAAGAGACTTGATCAATCAACATGAATAACAGTTACCGACAAGAAAATAGTCGACATTACACTGATTACACAGAAGCATGTTTATTACACAGACTTGGTGATGCAACAAATTCTCATTCGACCCTATCAACCATTTAAATCAAGTTTTCATTATCAAGCAACCCATTGTGCATACTAGTCAATACCTTACAAGTATAAACTACATAATGCTATATCAAGTCAAGGGCCTCTCAGCACCAGTTTACATTTAAGTAATCACCAATAGATCTATAACTTTAGTATTGAGGGTCTTAGATAGTTCACCATACACTACTCAAGTACACTGATATATTTCATTCAGGTTTGCCCACAGTTAAAAGTTGACAGGCACAAGTGTTTTGGTGCTGATAGGAGATCAAGAGACTGGGCCCATGGCTTAACAGATTCTTGTTCAAGAAGATGCAAAAGTCTAACTCTCTCCTCAGCTATTTTAAGACCCTGAATGAAGGTTTGGCACTGGAAATTGAGCCTGGCCTCTTCCTCTTAACGTTAACCAAAGGTTAAGCAAAAGTTCAAGCAATAATTTCTTCTCTTAGTAGGAAAAATTTACTGCTCAGATTATATAAATTACTAAACATTTAAATTGGCCACGGAAAAACTTGTCTATTCCAAAATTATAGCTCAGATCAAAGACGTAAGTTCAAAACCAGATCATAGTTTAAAAATTCAACGCAGGGTTAGTACTAATCAGCAGTTTAACAACCGGACCCAGCAAAACAAATTAACACCAAGCACCAACCAGACCAACCAGGTGGCGATTCAACCAGGAAAATTCTCTAACTTTTTTGTATCTCTCATTTAAGCTGATGTCTTTTCTGCCATCTGGAGTCAACTTATAGACAGGCAACATCAGCTAGGTTCGAATTAAAAGTAAGGGGGGAAAAATATAAACAATCTTGGTTTGTACCTGTGTTGAAGTTCAAAAAACACTCGCTGCAATGCATATGCAACACTCTTGTTTGGGTCGTCATTTTCTGTAGGCATCAGATACACAGCCTGTAGAATAACAATGAGAAATTTTGTTAACTTTAATAGAATGGTCACTTGTTGGTTTCAAGCCAATGTAATATCAATTTTTTTGGATATAGATAGTTGATCTAAAATTAAACTTCCGAAAGGATCACTAAATTAACTTTACTCTTGTGCATAAAAAGTGCACATTGTAGCTAATAACTTGAAATATATTTTACAGATTATGACACTGAAGGGTTAAAAAGGAAATCTGGAGCAAAACATTGCTCAACTACTAAAGACAAAATGCAAAGTTCTCTTAAACCAGTAATATAAAAAGTAAGGATTCTAGTTGGAAAATGTAGCAACAGCCATTACTAAGATACATGTATTTAGGGCTGAAAGGATCAGCAACCAACTGCTAAATAACAACTGTCTTCACTGGACAATTTGTTTTCATGAATACACACAAAATTGATGCACACACAGTAACACAATGTTTTATTTTTGTTCCTCCTACCTTTCTTAATTTATTAGTAAAATAAAGGGTTTGAAGTAATGAGTTCATGTAGCAGGTTGCACCCTGATTCTTCAGACCAACATAACCAGTGTGTTTCTTTGAATCCCAACTATAGGCGTAAAAATTTGAACACTGATCAGCATAATTTACAGAGTAGTAGTCAATGCAAATCTTCTGTTGGTAACCTTCATATAGTTTTTACACATGATTAAATCTTAGTCTACAAAGGTAAAAGCATGGCAAACAAAAAAGAGCTCTGCAGTGTTTAAGTTCAAATCTTGATACTCATTATTTTGACTTGCTTTCATCTACATGTTTCAACTTCATTTCTATATTCAATAAAAACTTTCTCTACCTGCTTTAAGATGCAGATGATCACAGTACTGTTGGATGCAATTTTGGTGGTGACTGAAATTATGGTTATGAAGATGATGGTAGGTAATGGTTACAGTGATGATGGTAGTAGCATTGATGGTTGTAATGATAAAGGTGATAATGGTGAAGTGACTATAATTGTGTTAGTTATGGTGATTGTGATGGTAGTTGATGATGATTATAGTGATGCTTGTGATGATGACAATTATAATGAAAATGATGGTTGTAAGATAATGGTGGTAGTTGCAGTGATGATGATAGTTGTGATGGTGGTGATGATGATGGTTATGATGGCAATGAAAATGAAAGTTGAGGTGATGATGGTGATGGTGATTACAGTGATGATGATAGTAGCACAGATGATTACAGTGATTCATGATCAGAATGGTGATGATGATTATGATGACAGTGATGAAAATGATTGTTGTGGTGAAAATAATGGTTGCAAGGATGTTGGTGATAGCGATCATAATATTATGGCAATAGTGATGAAGATGATGGTTGAAATGATGGTAATGATAATGGTGATAAAAACAGTGATGCTAGCAATAAGCTCTTCCACTAGTTCCTCATTTGGCTATAATATTAGTTCAGGTTTTTAAACAAGCTTTGACATTTAAAACATCTTTAAATATCATAAAAATGTGCAGTTCACTCATTACGATGACGATTATGATGACAGTGATGAAAATGATTGTTGTGGTGATAATAATGGTTGCAAGGATGTTGGTGATAGCGATCATAATATTATGGCAATAATGATGAAGTTGATAGTTGAAATGATGGTTATGATAATGGTGATAAAAACAGTGATGCTAGCAATAAGAAGCTCTTCCACTAGTTCCTCATTTGGCTATAATATTAATTCAGGTTTTTAAACAAGCTTTGACATTTAAAACATCTTTATCATAAAAATGTGCAGTTCACTCATGAAGAATTAACATTACTTACGCAACACCATGTGGAGCCTCTGCACTCACATGAACCTCCAGCACAATGGTGTCATTGACAATAAAACCTTTATCAGGATCTAGCACTTCCTGGAAATAATTGAAACTTGTCTTATCAATCATGATACATACTACACAGTTAATTTTGTTCTTTATTTTCAACACTTTGTATCAACTGCAGCCATTCCAGCTTGCTGGGATTCTTACACATGAAAATAGGGCATTTTTAGGGCTTTTATGTAAAAAACTGACACTGCTTTCGTTTTTCGTACTGATATCCAAACAGAAACATACTCTAATGAAAATAAGTTAACGAAAGTGGCGACAACTTAGACTAAAAATCTCATCGAAAAATGTATAAACTGTTATGGATTGAATATTTGAGATCTGAAGCTTGCCACTGAATGACATTATATCTGTTGTAACACAAGTTGAAGGGTAATCTTTAGAATTAGTCAACACAAACAGCAGACACAAACTCCATATCAGGCAAGTTAATGACACCTGCCACACCAAACCATGATCACAATTTAAGGAAAATTATATCAGAGGTTTTAAGGGAAACTCAAAAAACTGCCATAAAGGTGCATGCAAAAATAATTAAGGATTTTTTGGATTTTTAGTACCATCAGAATGCCTGCAATTGGGTTACAACAAAAATTTCCATACAAAACTTTATTTGAGATATTAGTTTTTATTGTCTATTGTTTTTTATTGATCAATAACTGTACTATTATGTAATTTAACACGACTATTACTACCACTATCATGTTCATGAATACAGACAAAATAATTAAGTGCTCAGAAAGTTAGAAGGACGATTACCCGCATGCCAGATTACCCGCACTGTACAAATTTTTCAATGATAGGAAAAATAAATCAACAGATTACCCGCACCGGCAGATAACCCGCACTTAAAACAAAAGAATAAATTATGTGATAAAAAGTTAGAGAACTCACAAATTCGAAGCTACTTTAATACGCATAAAGCATAGTTTCATATGAGATTTGATAAACCTTTTGTTTCTGTTACTTCACTCCTTATCTAATTCGTTACTTCGCTCCATGTGTAATTCGTTAGTCAAAGTTATTCTCCTTATTCATGATTTTTTGTTTTCAATTTGATAAATTCGATATCCAATGTAATGATCTCTGGTTTCATTATTTGTCGCAGAACTGATCGAGACGCCATCTTTGATAGTATAGGTTGAGGGAAAGCTGGGGCGAGTACGAGTTGTTTACGTGACAATTGCTTTTCTCATTGCGCGGCGCCGCGAAATGAACCATTGTGGTGTCATGTTTTGAGGCTTTCTTCCAAAAGGTGTCAGGTACAAAAACAAGCTTTTAAAATGAAAACATTGAAAAGTAATTGAAGCAAAAACATATTATGAAAGAGATTTCTTTATGCGGTATGATTTGGTATTTTCAAACAATGTGAAAAAGCTTTAACAAGCTGTACGTACTTTAGTCAGACGAATAAAACAGTTTGATACAATTACAGACAGCTGGCGTTTCTCATTTTTCTCATTCAAACAAATGACAGCAATACACAGATTTTATTAGAAGAGTTTTTTTATTGTCTCTTGGTAATTCTGTTTTACTCTTTCTTACTTAAGTACTGTCATTACTGATTTAAAAAAATATACTTACCCGGAGATTTAAAAATCATCGCATTACCCGCACCTTCGTATTACCCGCAGCAACAAATAATTACTGCAAAATCAACGCATTACCCGCAGGTAATCGTCCGGAAATTACGGTAGTGAGCAAAATTTAGGACTGGGTTGTTCAAAGGCTTTCGAGCTGCTGGTAATTTCTTCTCTAAGAAAAGGTTAATAGTTCTAATAGTCTATAGTTCCAAAATTATGGCTCAAATCAATATCTGCAAGGTTGTATAATGTAGGTTAAAATTAAGGCTTATCAGCCTTTGAACAACTGGATGCTGGCCTAAAGCAAAATCCTTAATCTACTTACATTCCAAGCCACAAAATGACTAAATCCCCAATCATTTTCCTTCGCAAAGAACAGATGAGATATTTCTGTTGGATGAAAAAAAAGGGTTCCCTGTCTTTAAACACATTATATGAGTTGCCAGTACCCAGGCCCTCTCTTTATTGGGCAACCACTGGAAAGCATTTTGGTGCTCTTGTTTGGGGGCAAATAAAGAGTTTAAAACATGAGTCTTACTTTTGTTTGCTTGTTTTCTGTGTTCTCTGTCTTACTTGCTTTTGAATGGCAAAAGTTCCATAAAAAATGAAAACAAGCTGAACAGTACTGAGAATTTGAAATAACATTATCTCAAAAACACCGGAAGACAAGTTATGAAACTCTTCCAAACTATTTATAGTAATATATTAGGACTTGTAAGCATTATGAGAATTAGCTAAAACCTCATCATTGGGTAACTTGAGAATGAAAAGAGTTAATGACTTCTGGAAGTGATTGAGCAACAATATTACTGGAATCAAAATAAAACAATTTACAAGATCTGATTTGTCCTTAATAATTAATGCGTAAAGCAAAAAAATTGAATATTTTATTTTTATCTGTTGATAACTTTAGAAACATATTAGCTTAAGTTTTATTGCACCTCTAAGCATGGCAAACAGCAAAAAAAAAAAAAAAAACAGCAACAACAAAGCATCAACTTACTCTTGGAGTGGTTAAGAGATGCATCCTGCTGGTTGGCAAGTGTCAGTTTGGCTGATGCCTGACAAGACCACGACCTGAGACAGGAAAACAAATCACAAGTTTCTAATAAGAAAAGTATGATTTAGAATCGTATGTTGAGCAAAATGGTGTTAACAGGGCTTGAGACTAAATTTTTTGTTGGCTATTGACAACTTTGATTTCACTAGCCAAAAACCAATTTTGCACTTGTCAGATTTCTTTCCACTATAAAAATCAGGGTTCTCAAAATTTCCCAAGGAAAAAGGTTATTTAAAAGCTTCAATGTAAGCAACTGGATTCCAAAGGAGAAATTCTAACTCTAATCCAATATATTTGAGGCATGCAGTGCCTAACAAACCCCAGATCGCAGTGCTCTCAACGTCACCAAATGCATTAAAGTTCTATAACTTATGTTGGATTTCATCAACTAAAACTAGCTTCCTCAACAGAACTATGATATTTTTGTTTAACATGTGGGAGCTAACATAACTCATTGGGTAAAGATTATTTAATTTTCTTCTGTGCTAGTTGGAAGTAGTTTTGCAACTTTTAGAGGTGCCTAAATCACTGAAAGAAGCAACAATGGTTCAATCTGTTTTAGGTTTTGAACAGGGCTGGTTTTATCGCTTGAGGAACACAGAGTTAGTGGTTGCTATCAAATCTGTTTTGTGTCAAAACTTCAATGTGCATTTTCTGTCCTTGGCTATTGACACTTTTTTATAAGCTCCCCCCCTCTAATTATACCCTCCTCCCCCCCTGTGTGAAAGGTCTTAAAGGAGCTTGTACCCCCAAGGGATTATTCTAAGTATGCTAACACTGCAAGTATAAGCCATTCATCAAGCGAAAATTTTGACCTGTATAAAAGTTTAGGGGTACTTTGAACCAATCACCAAGAGGATAGAAAGTTAGATTATAACCATTGAGATGATACTTACAGATATTCGGCTTCAGGGTTGCACTGCAGAAAGAATCCCAGACTCTTCACTTTCTCATGGCTTTGGGACTGAATTCTTGGCATGCACATTATTTTCCTACAGATGGAAAATTAAGTCCTGTATTTCAGATCTCTTTAATGAATATTAGGAACTGAGTCTTCCAGCTCAAACCTTAAAATCTAGACACTTCTCTTTTTATATTTTTTATTGAATGATGATTGTTCATAATGACTCCTAAGAACTTAGATTGAATATGCACCATAAAAGCCTTTCATGTCACTAAAAGAGATAACTTTACACATTTTTAAATCACTCAATCACTCAGTTTCTTTATTAAAAACATCATTTTATTTATTTCAAGTTGAAAAAAACATAAAGCAAAGAGTAGAACCTACATACTTTGAACACGGACAGTTTATGAGACAGAAAACATTTTTTAGGTTAGGAAGAAATCTAAACTTTACATTCATATATTTTCCAAAATTCTGAATGGACATTCATTAAGGCCATTTACCTATTTTTTAACGATTTTATTCCAAAGGGTTGAACCTACAAGTCTAGGATCACCATATTTTTTGTCTTATTCAATCACTTCACAGAATAAAGTGTTAATACTCTTAAATTAAAACAAACATGACGAACAAGTCACAGAATAAATTGTATTAGATATATCAGCCAAAGTAAAGATATTACCAATGTTAACAAAAACAACATTTTGTCACAAACTTTAAATTTCGTTATAAATCACAAACAAAAAGCAGTTTACAACGACAGATTAAATAAAACATTTTAACCGAAACAATAACGTTAATTGTGCTGAAATAGAAAAAAATTATAACTTTAACGATACAATATTTGTTTTATTTCAGTAATGAATTATTTACAAATAACTGTTCGGATCGTCTGGTTTTCAAATTCTATCAAGATCTAGGTTTTTTCAAGGAAGCCACCTGAGAAAAAAAATGATAACAAGTTTAACACTAGTTACGAGAAATGGTGTTACCTAAAGTAGTTTACCTTTGATACAATAAATCACTACTGAAAGTACAAGGTCAACAAAACAAATTTGATATATGGATCAAAAAGATCACAAATGTAACCTATGTGTATCCACTATTGCTTACCATGGCAAGTTCCTAACGTAAATCGGGTCGCTTAAAACGGTTTCTTTCAGTTTGGAAAAGTTTTGTACAACAAAGCGAAGCGTTCCTTCTGGCCTGGCTGTGTCTTCTTCCATCACAACATCTTCTGACTCCTTCGGAGAGGAAGTGCCGTTTGAAACCATGTTTGAATCTGCAACATCCATAAAAAAATAAACTTTAATGTTGAGGTAAAACCGCTCAAAGATAAACACGGATAACACCTTGGGACCTGATACATACCTTCTTTTGTGTCCATATCTTCCTGATCACTCCCATTTTCCGCAGCATTCATATTAACTTCACTAGAAATTTTGCCACTAGGCCTCTTGTGCGGACTACGAGTCCCAAGAACCTGAGAAACAACTTTGGCGTGCTTGCTGGCGATACGGCCAATTGCGCCCCAAATTCCCGCGCCGGGTAACACGATGGCAGTATTTCAGTTCATTAAAAGACAAGAGGAAGATTGAAACGCTATCCCTGCTTCCCAAATGCAGAATTTTCACTTCCCATTAGCTCTTCTCTTACACCAGGAAAACTCACTTCCAAGTCCTGATCTCCATTGTGACATTTTCACTTTCGAAAGGAAGTCTGGGTAGTTGTATTGCGCAAACGCAAACGCAAGAAACCTAGTACTTAGTCCAACCGAGATTAATTTTTCGACGGACAAACTTGAACAAGGCCGACTGGGTTGAGTTTTGCAGCACTTCTTGAAATTTTTCTACACAGCTAACTATCACGGCCATCGAAGGTCTTTCAGGGCCACCATATTTAAGGTTTTTTTTCTTACTCGTGTCTATATAGGCGCTATGCTGTTCGTAAAGTCCTTGTTCAGGCCTCGTTTTTGGCTCCTGGTAACAATACATATTCCTTGGAAAGAAACAAAAATAAATTGAAATCGCCGCCATTTATGATCAAGATCTATAAAACTTTTTGTAAATCGCAGTTTTTATCTTGAGAGGAAAAAAGACTCAAAGATTATAAAGTCCGTTACAGAAAAATGCTTTGTTTAGTGGCATGTTAAGTGACGGCGTTGGAAATGCAGACATCTCTTGAACAGAGTACTATGATTGCGACATGCCCTATTATAGAAGTTGCGACCATGACAAACAGTGCAAAGTTAGTTAAATCATGTGGAAGGTTTAGCCCTAAACCAGCGCCTTAGACTGCTCGGCCACGACACCGAATGCAACAGGTCTGTGGGTTAGTTTCACGGGTCAACTATAACTTATATTCTTGTAAAAGATCCTAATTTGGCGGGGATCGGATGCGAAGCCACGCCTCCGAAGATTACGGTGCCTTATAATTAAACCAGTGAAAATGAAAAATTATTTTCAGGCCGGAAATCACGTTCAAAACTTGAGTTCTGAAAAAGGTAAAAGACCCACCTTTGTCAATTGTGGGGTTCGATTTCCGCTCCAAAATACACTGGTCCCTTAAACCAGCCGCCTTAAGCCGCTCATTTTGCTTCCACTGCACACTCAGACACAATACAACTGTATTGATACAGGGGATTGTAGGAACAGCAAGAACCACAGTATAAACTTTTTATTTTGTCTTTGCAAATTAGCATTTTGCACAACTTATCAGTTACATGGTACAAATTATTACACAAAAATTTGATACAATTGAAAACAAACTATTTACAAACATGATCTTCCCTACTTAAGAATACATATATATACACAAACATGATAAAATTACACTTATGTAACGCTACCGCCAGGTGCGAAAACCCAAACCACATTGTGGAAAAAGGGAACGTATTTCCCCCCACCTGATGAGAAAAACTACCTGCAGTGCCGCCAACTCTTGGAGCTGAGGTTTCAAGTCTAACGATGGATGAAGCAAGGCTAGTCGTTAGCGATGCTGAACCTAGATTAAACAATCTTTACAAAACACCCCTTTAAATACCTATACAGACTACCCACAATTCCTCTAACTCTTCACTAGTCTTCTGCTCCGTGCCAGCAAAATATCTATTTCTGGTAGCAAATTCGCAGAATCGACTGACAGATATACTATAACCACGCATCCAACTATAGAAGTACTCGTAGAAGCCTTATTTTGGACTTGTCCATAGTTTAATTAAGATTTTGAAAAATTGAAAGCAAAAGATCATAGTTTGGCGACGGTGAGATTCGAGCTACCGCTTCCAAAAGCAAAAAATTATTCGGGGGAGGGGCACAGTTGAATTTGTAGTAGTTTGTTATAAGATCTGAAACTCCTATTCAAAAGTTATTGTAGTTAGCTAAAAATTTTTTATGGGGGGTGCCTCCCCCCCCGTTTCGCCGCCAATGGCCTAAGACCGCTTGTCAGTGTAACCTTGCTTCTTTGCACCCAGATGGTTCTAAGACGGAGATGGTTCTAAGGCTAAGATCTCAGTTTAGCAGCGGTGGGGTTTGAACCTACGCCTCTAAAGAATTTGTGCTTTAACTCTTTCATTGCCGGTTGTATTGGTAAATTCTTTTGACTTCACTAGTTTCCAATATTCGAAGGTGACTGGTGCCCATAAACAGCGCCCTAAGCCTTCTGGCGCACCCAACTACAGCAGATAACAGAGGTTAAAGGTTTTTTGTTGCTTCAGAGTTTGAAAAAATATATTAATCGGTAAAATCCTTAAGACATCCGTATGTAACAGACCTCGGCCCAGTTGTTCAAAAGACGATTAGCTCTAATCCAGGGTTAATTACCATGATGTTCAACCAATAGGTTTTGTTTAGTTCATCCTGGTTTAAAATTAATCGTCTTTTGAACAACTGGGCCCTGCAATCCAACCTGGTTGGCTATTTTCGCCAACCTGCAGAGACTGTGGCAAACCTGGGCCCGGGTCAATTCTGGAAAAGAAAACTAATAAAATTTTGATGAACCTGGTAAAAAATAAAACCTCCCTTGCAACCGGATTTTTGATAAATAACTGGGCAAATTGAAATGATTGATAAACATTTAAAACTATAAAAATATTTTAAAACCAGAACCCGTTTATTTTTCGTTTTTTAACTTTTTTCATCTTAAATCTGTCAAGTCGTGAACAAGAGAATTTCGGCGGGAAACTAGAACTGCAAGTGTGCTCAAGATTGTGTTCAGCCGAAGAGATTGTTGATTCACAAGTTGAAAGCTCAGAATAGATTCTGAGTCACTGACGGGAATCGAACCCGCAATCCTCTGATTACCGGTCAGATGCCCGGGTT